>JACCGJ010016028.1:0-16743 GCA_013407085.1 Atriophallophorus winterbourni
ATGTATCTAAAGTCCTTGATTATACCAAATTAACAGGAATGGATTTCCAAACAAAACACACAGGCATCGAATAAAAAAACCCGTTGCAGTTCCGCTTAAAGTCTGGCATATCCAACATGCAACCATCATTCCGGATACTGCTATTAGTTGCAATAAGTTATCCAGAACACTTTATATGATAGAATAAGATCTCATCGCATTCTTATTTGTGAAGGAGTTGGCAGTCCTACTCGCCTTTGGCACTCGACGAATAGCGTATTTGGATAACCATCGGTAATGCAACCGGTCTAGATTCAAAATATCATCCTGCAACAGTGGTTTCCAGGCTTAGGAAGCATAGCCCAGAACCAGCTGTATACAAGTGTAAGAGGAAGTAAACCAGCGTAACACTTCCAAATATCCATCATAACATGCCTCGCAGACGATACCATCTAGGAGTCAGAGGACAGCGTTCACATTCCTTTCGTGTTAACTAGAATTTCAACCTCATCGAAAATCACAACTATGTTTTTCAATTCTTATTCTTGTTCCGGTTAGTAATGATACTTTGATTTTATATTCCAGATAGTGCAAGTAAGTCCTTCAATGCTCTAATCCTAAACACCCTCACTTATAAACTTAGCTAGAGATGCAATCTACGCAACATCGCAGAACATTTCTCATATTCCTAATAGGACGTTTGCGTATACGCTAGAGTGATAAAAGACCCCTCTCGTTTAGACACCTATTTCCAAAATTTACACTATGCTGGCAGTGTTCAATGAAGTCGAACGATGGTTTTATAAATAGGCACCACAAAGTAAATCTCAGTCCAGCGACCGAGGCAGTGATAAACGATTAAAGCTGAGTGTTGCCACATCTCGAGGACTTGTACACCTCAAAACAATGCCGGTCGATTGTAATTCCCCATTCGAGAATGATGTGATCTTAAAACTGCTCTTGTTTCTGGTGGCAAATGTTATTTGAAGACAAATCGATACCATGAATTCGATTGGTTTTTAAACAAAATCAATAGTTACAGCTCCTTAGGGAAGACATATTCATATTCTTCGTTCGGATTTATTCAATCGCAAAATATATAAAGAATTGCGATCACAAACCGTTTTTGTGTCAACATATCGTATTGAGAACTCAGAACTCGGAATGTTTTGAGGTATGAAAATCAATAGGCTCAACAAAATCCACAGAGAGACGAGTTATATAGAGTAGAAATGTAAAATCTTTCAATAATTAAGTTGGACAGTCACATACGCCATGGTTCATTACGTATTCATCAAGCTGTGAAGCAAAAACCTCAATTAATTCCGAGCGTGATTTATTCTGGCAGGATCTTTCATGGGAAATAAATACTGAACTAGAAGCAAAATGTACAATATCCAATCAAGAAAGTGGAACGGCGGAAGCCTTTGTATGTTGGCGTGTTCGAATAAGCACATTGGGATTTAATTAATGTTTGAGGGGATAATTTCCGTTACGGATAATTAAGAATGACAAAACAAGGTCTTGGTCACACAATAATAAATTCTTCAAGTAGTTATATATCATTCATCAGCCCTTGCTTGGATAGAATATTGCACAGCAGAACGTCCATGTGAATTACGAAATCAGAGTAAGGTTTCGGGAGTCACAAATTTTGAATATTCTTTTTAGCAGACGCTGGCTTCAAGAAACAATGCACCCAAACAGATAGATCTTTTATGTGATAGTCCAAACGAAGTATTGCGTACCAAGCTGATACGTGTGGTGCATAGTTTTTACATTTCGTAGGATTAAAGAGTAACCCGTTTGTGTGAGGTTTTAATGCTATACATTCGGTAATAGATCTAACACGTATCCATCAAATTACACAGGGATTTTGTAAATTCCGCTTTTAAATTGGTTTATTCACAGTTCCAATTTGTAGAACTAGAATTCACCCGCAATCATTACGATGATTAAATACAATTTTGTCCGAAAAAACGTTAGACAAGTGCCGGATTCACGAAGCATAATTAATCAGTATATAAAAGGAGAGGTTATAGTATCTGTAATTTCTAAACGTTTTATGTACTTACACTGGCTCAAATTGTTTCGATCAATAACGTTTCGTAAACCAATACTCAATATTCCATTTAACGTGTTTCGCTTGGTTTATTGTGGATCTGCGTCTTTTTACCATTAATACACTTTGCCATTTTTGTCGCTCTAATTTCAGATCCTCCAGGTAAGTCACTTGTCATATTCAAATCTCACGTGCCTCTCACGTGATCTTTCAAAACAATCATTAGCCCCAACATCAAGGTCGTTGGGCGTGCTGACCAATCCAGTATCGATTAGTTTAATCGATCGTATATATGCGTGGCACTGTTTAAATTGCGGTGTGATTCTATATCTAAAATGATTTGATTACCCGCTACTGCAGTGAGATATTCAAATGTAGTCCTATAGAAATAAATGGGTTAGTTTTATCGCATTTAATGGATTATTGATATCGTATATTTAGGGTTTGCGCTTACATGAGCAAAAATGCGAGCATATATGATATGAAATGATAGGATTTGCTATCAATATGTAGATTTAATGACTACGTAGCTATATTTAATTCGTGTTTTGCCTAGTAGTCGTACGTTTGAATGACAGGATGCCTGTCAGTTATATTATTTACATTGCTGAAATGTTGACGTAAACTTTCATGGATTACTCACAAAATTAGAACAGCTGATTTTCTCTGTATTAGTGAATTAAGGTTTTACAAAGAATAATCAGATCAATATCACATATGAAGCGTTCATCTCATTATGTTTGTTCTAATTACATGAGTTCCGTCGCTTATGTCTTCTATGAATTGAATTCATTCTTCCGATTCGAGAACAGTATCCACAATTAAGAATACGTCTTCATAATTTTATCGGTGACCCCTGTCTACCAGTTTGGCAGGATCAAAACTGCACACATTTCTAAATCAGCCTTTGTTTAAAAACATTGCTGGATGTTCAGGCATCCATTTTGTTGGTTTCCTGGAAGTAGGTAATCATTGTTGATCACCGGAGAGTTATCTATTACTTACGGTACTGTTTGCCAAACGGCTCCTCTGAGAACGATCAACCGATGGTAATCGATACGGTCTCCTTCAGGTCAAGACTCTGATGACAATGAGATCAAGGTATCCAGAAATAATGGTGATATGAGAGATTTAACTCCACAATGATCTCAAGATAGTGGATAGTTAAATACTAACCGGGCGTTTATACGTCAATGCAGTCAAATAGTTTTACTATGAATATTTGACTTAATGTCTAATAGATTTCTTGACAATAGTTTTCGTAGTCATTCTTTTCGAAGCACATTTCGAATAAAACATGTGCGTACACAGTAAAGTATCGGTGAGGGTTGAGGTTAGCATTTATTGATTATAATGTAGCTGGGTTTCTACACGTATGCATGACAGTTCTATAAATGCGTGAACGTGCGGTTTGGAAAATGCAATATCTTGGATGTACGTATCACCAGTTCTAATGGTGTAACGAACAGGGCTACGGAGGCTTAGCAATTTTGAAAAAAGCGACTATATTCATAAATCGTGGGCAAAGTCCTTCTGAGCATGGTTTAGAAATGCGTCGCCACATATGAATAAGCGCTAACGCGCTGCTTGTGAACGGATTCAAAATGCAAGCTGTTTTCCCATTGTCAATATCCATTTCTGACTTGTTCCTGAGTCAAATTTGATATCTAATTTTACGCGTGTATTGATTAGGCTACTCGAATTGCAACACCTTAATATTTTGATAATTTATTATCAATCTATTCTCCATTTAAAATTTATGGGAAGCGTTTGAGTTACTTTATATTTCTATAGAGTCCGCGGTAGAATTTACCCGCGTTCAATATCATTTGCAAATTATACGACCTCGATTGACAACCTCAGCCGTAGGCATTTGTGGCAATCCACGAAAAGTACCCGCCGAAGCTCAGAGCTTCGCGGGCAACCACACTGGCACCAATGAATCGTGAATTTAGCTCGCTTATTCGCAGAATTTATTTGCGCTGAGAGGGGAAACGTTTAGGCCCAACGAGGAGTTGTCTGCTGAAGTCCATCTGCTGGAGTTTTTGTAATAGTCGATAGTGGTCAAGTTGCCAAAACTCCTTAGATATATCCCCATAGCAAGCGTGCAAACTTGACTTTTCAGCAACCGCTTGAATGCAGTCATTTCGCAACGCCAGGAATGATATCAACCATAAACAATCTTTATCAAGACGATGCTAGGCTGCAAATGATGATGATGACGATAAACACTTCTATCCGTCACTAATGCTGCAGAATGTCTGACGTAGCTGAGGTAAGATGAAATGTGAATGTGAATGCTGATGATATGATGATATGATGATGATGATGATGATGATGACGATGAACACTTCTATCCGTCACTAATGCTGCAGAATCTCTGACGTAGCTGAGGTGAAGTAGCCCTCGGTAATAAGCGAATGCTGAAACAATGCAAAATGTTTTGTACAGCTGCTGGTCGTGTGTGTTTTAAGCATGAAGGATGCTTGATAAAACATCAATAAGATTCATCGTCAATCTACGTCTTCTATAAATGGCAACGTTTAGCATTAAACACCGTGCAAGTGTTAGGATCACAATATTATGGATTATTGATTTCTTATCTGTTCCATTTCAGTTATCTTGAAGCTTGTCGGTGAGTACATTTTTTGGATAACCATCACATCAATAAAAATATCTAGTCATGTATTGTGTACTTAAATAAATGTCACATTTTAATGTTGAACCTTCAAAGCCTAAATGCTCGACTTTACAATAATATAGGTACCTGCTTTAGTTCTAAATAATATTATATATTATATAATATATAATGATATTGTTCATCTTCTGGGGTCAGAAGGTGATCCGCTTACTGCTCATGGAAACTGACTGTGTTCTACCAAGTAAAGTCACGGCTACCGTTGGATAATATACCGTATACAAATCTTTTACTAGTTCGGAAATTACAAACAGCCTTATGTGTATCACGTTTGTCTATAAAACATTTACTTGTGTGGTTGTGACCTTCCACACACACATACAAGGTGACCTGATTTATTTTTGAGTATTGCGTTGCTTTCTCAATTCAGTTTCTCTTCAAGTGATACATCTAGTAACTTTGTACTGGAACTAAGGATGAAGAGATACGGATTTGGAACTTTCGAGAATTCTCCAGCTAAGTCTGTTAGACATTGTAACACCAAGGTACTTGAAGCTACTACATCTTTCAAACACCGAGTCATTAAATGGAACACGAGGAATGTTTTGATGCAGAACTAAACATCGTTGTCCAGTCATGTTGGAAAATACCATTTTGTTGCATTTTTGGTATTCAATGTTAAACCAAGTGTGTGTTTGTAATCATTGATTGTAAAACATGTTGATCTAGTGGGCGATTGTGTTTCAAAGCAACGGCAACGTCCCCCGTCATTGGGATCGTGATTGAAGACCGCTTCATGAGAGATCAGAAACGTAAATCGATCATAAAAATGGGGACAATATTGCACCCTGCAGGACACCGCGCGACAGCAGTATGATGCAATCCAATGAATACTGTTCAGCGTAATACCCCATTCAGACAATTTCTCGAGTAAATAACTTCTCCAAACTTTCAAGTACATGTGGATATTGATTTTACGATGCCTCCCTTATAAGCGCTAAAAACACGAACCCGGTTTCGGTTCTTACAACCCTGTTTAACGGATTGACATAATACAAAAAGCAAAGTTTTTCCTCCTATAATTATATTGCATCAATCGTAGGAGAATAACAAACACAGTTATGCGATCGATAATCAAACATGATCGATTACTTAAAATCTACTTTTGAAATTCCAGGTTACCAGGTGGAAGGCAAAGTCTACCAGAACAAGAAATCTGCAAAAATCCATAGTTCATACGGCAAGAAGGGTTCCTCTGATTATATTAGATTCAACGCAAGCCTGTGCACAACAGTAAGTTTGGTGTTTGCCTCCTACGGTCGATGTCGACCATGGATGTACATTCCAATTGCATGTGTTTTTCATACTGCGAAGCTTTTTGAATAACTAATAAGTCCGATTCAGAAGGAACAATCTTACGCGCAGCGCTTGCAACGATAGGCAGAACTCGGTCGTTGGACGTCAGTTGCACGCCGGCGGCGTGATCTGCGATCACCAGCCAAGAGCTGTATCTGCTCCTCCCCAGCTTGCAGACGACGCTTTGCACAATACCTCCAATGTGTGCGATCAAGAGCAAGTTCTTCTCAACTCGCGGGGTCGATGTCAAGAGCTTCCATTTCTCTTTTGCAAACGTCTTTGGTCGACTTCCTGATTGCAACTCACCGGAGAGATGATCAATTGTTCATATCGTTTTCAAATTCAATTAAGGAGTTATTTTTGAAAATATTTTTCAGCATTAATTAAGATTTATTTGTGATTACAAAGAAAATTTGTTTTATAAGCTAAGCATGATAAAAGAAATGAAGAGAAATTTCCCGCAAATAAAATTAATTTTACCAAAATTTCGAAAAAAAATTAAAATGTCAATATTTTAAGGAACCATTTGAATCACTGAATCGCTCAGTTTCAAATACGAAACAGCATTGATTCTGTCAATTAGCACGATCGAAATTAGTCCGTTTAATCGATTTCACCCACTGAACTTTGAGTTTTAATAATATTAAGTATTCTCATTTTGTGAGTAAAGCGATAAATCTAGTCAAAAATAACCCGTTCAATATTCCACATCAAGCTCGACAATGAACGTATAAAAAAAGTAGAACACGATCAATAAATGTGATCGATATCGCGCGAAAATCAATGTCACGGTCGGTTAGCCACGGTACGAAAAAAGCTCACGAACCAATCGCTTTTGAACGCATTTGAACGGCAAATGGTTCGCGACACAATGCCAGGGGAAATGTTTAAACAACAGGGACCGCAAACACCAGTTTTCACTTGGTGGGTCGTGATGTCCGCATGAGCTGGGAAAGAACTATCCACATTTATAGGACCATGTTTTTGTTGCACAAACCTAGATGATTTTCCAGTTCCCGCGTCGTACGGTCAAGGGCAAGTGATCTTCTAAATGGGTGTTGGTACCCTGTTCAAACCTGGTATGTATGGATGTATGTATGCAAACAAGACAGAAGTCGACCTTGAACAGTCCGATCAAAGGCGAAATTGTTTTGGGGTTACCTGTGAAACATTCTTAATTGTCAAACAGTCAATCAGCTATGACGGAATTGCTCAAAACGATCGGATCGTTGACGTGTCTATTTATCTACCGTTTATGCCATCAACCTGTGGAGACGGACAGGGAATACAAATCAAGAGAAGGATATAGAGCAATCGACTATTAGTTTAAAACGTAACCTCACCTTTCTCGTTTACTTGTCGAGGTTTGACGATAAATTACTCGTTATTGTTGAGTGGATATTGCTTTTGTAAATCACTGAGATTTAGCGATCAAATCTTGAGAAAACTACGAATATCTTTAGAAATACTTCATCCTGAGAATTCACTTGCTAGCCTTTGATTTGAAGCAAGTATTGTTATTCGTATCACACATTTTACCCATTGCTTTTTTAGACTCGCAGTGCCATGCGCAAGGATAAGCTGTTGTACAAATCCTGGTACTCCTGTGAAGTAGAATCTGTTAGTTGGGTCATGAATAATGTTAAGATGCGTTTCTTCTTGAATGAGAATATACTCAAGACCGAGAAAACGTCGTACATTTCGAAGCACTTTTTGGAACAATTGAAGCGGAATATTTTGTTGTACACACCACCCACCAAAACCGATTACTACTATCATACGGTGAAAAAAATGAGTAAGTTTTTTTCTATCTTCTCGAATATTTTAATGTTCTAAAAAGCAAATACTTTACACATGAAAAATAGTGGGAATGTATAAAAACAACGCAAGTGTTTTACGCATATGGAAAGTCAGATAATGTTTTGAGGTGCGAGTTTGGATTTAGTCAAGTTCAGCCTTGAATATTTTCAGGCGCAAATACTTTAAGAAGAAGAAGAAGAAAACTTTATTCGTTAAAACGAATTTTCAGCTAATCAAATAAGTTTAAACAGAAATTTTTAATGCGAATAAGAGAGACGTCAAACTTTGATGGGAAAATTTAAGATTGCCAGTCACATTCAAATCCAAAACAGCTTCGGTTTCGTCTGCAGGCATTAAGCTTTGTGATGGAAGTTGGTGAAAATCAGGCTGCACGAGTTTGAACCCCATGTATAAGTTTTCTGACCGGCGCAGCAAATTCCCCATCCTTCAAAATAAACATATTGCACAGCATTTAAAGCGTGCGGGGCATCAAACGTCCTTCGTTTACATGTTCGCGACATGTTAAAACGTTTCAAAAACAAAAGGTTCCGTGTTGACTGAAAAAATAAAAATAGGCATGAAAACATTAATTTTCAGCACGGCCGATTCAAAGGCACTGCTCACAGTAACCATACGTTAAATTATAGGCAATGCATAAAAACAACGAAGAACTTTTGGCAATACGGAACGTCAACTTATGTATTGAGATGCGAAGTTGGATTTGGTCAACATATACTTGTCAAGTTCAGCCTTGAACATTTTCAGGCTTGATACACAAATGATATGTGGGGGCACAGAGTTCCATATAAAACAAACTCGGACAACAATGATGAATCTTCGACAATTTGATGTAGAGTGTGGAATAATTAACTTGTAGCCATGCGATCTGCTACCACGTGCTTCTTGCCGATGAAACAGGTGTTCAAGTGTGTGATCCACTCTATGCAGAATGTTGAACAGCAGGATCACATCACCCCTGACACGACGGTAAGAAAAGTCAAACAGGTTCAGAGTTGCAATTCTCTCCTCGTGTGGCCCGTTATATAACCCGGTCACCAGATTTGTAGCGTGGTGGTATACACGTTGCAGCAAGGTAATGTCTTTTTGTAACCATGAGGACCATGCTTGAACAACGCGCTCCATTGTTGGCTTGATATAGGTGAGTATTATCCTTGGGAGTATCTGTTTTGTGAAACTACCGAAGATCCTTATGGACAGTGCTAAGCTATGGCAGGACATTTTATATACTACAGAACACTTTCGTGAAGAATTCAAGTTACTGCTAATCCACCCAGGTCTTTCTCTTCCGTAACTCATGAAAGTTGCTAAAATCTCAGAGAGTATGTGAATTCGAATGTTTAACCAACGTTTAACGTGTTACATTTTTGGATGTACGATAGTGGCAGTTTCATAAGGATCACGTATGAAGTGCTTCGAAATCATTTTTGTAGAATTTGGCAATCTTCTATGGTGCGTTCCCTAGTCCAGACTTTTATATCATTCGCAAATAAAATGAGTTTGCTGCGTACGATATCGTTCGTATACACCGGGAATAGTATTGGCCCCAAGACTGAGCCTTGAGGTATGCCACTTGTAACTTCTAATGGGCTGGATAGTGCCCCATCAACTCTAACCCCGATAACTCTACCAGACAAGTAATCCTGTATACAGGCCAATAATCTACCGCCCACCCCGAGCTGCTTAATTTTTCTAGCAGTATGCTGTGGTTAACACGGTCAAATGATTTAGACATATCCAAGTAACAAGTATGGATAGGGTATCCATTATCCACGGCTCGAGTCCAATTATCAAGAGTTATGAGAAGATTGGTGAGACAGGAGTAGAATGTTAATTAGAGATAAAATTTATTGTTTTGTATGATGGGATTGTATGTCAAGGTGTATCCAAGTGTATTTGAGTATTTGTTCTTACCTTAAACGTTTTTCACTTCCGTTGAGTATTGGCAATCCACTCACTTTTAAAATTTCATCACCTTAAATCTCATGGCTTGCCGAAATACCTCCACGTGGTGCCAGCTGGGTGGGCTCGGTTCTCCAAGCTCAGCGAAAGGTTCGGCGGTGGTGTCTGAGGGTGTGGTGGGTTTTTGCCTGGCAAGCGTTCTCCCTATAAAAAGCCACAAAAATCCAATGATAACATCACGACGCAGCGGATGTGACTCGCCGCTCCAAAAGTCACTGCCCCTTGTCCTGTCCAAGGACATTGTATGGTGCACAGGCAAAAACTGGAGTCACCAACCTATCAACGGGGTTATCGGGCTCCGAACTGGAAATTCCCAGAAAAGGGCGTATGAACCGCTTCGTCGGTCACCGGCCACCGATAGGTGCGAACCTCTCTCGCTCTACTGCCTTGTGGGTAAAGGCTCGGGGTGGGACCCCCTAAACGAAATCTCCCCTACTTCGGTGTAGGCAACCAGGTAGTATCATGCCTACGTTCAACGATGCCGATGACAACGCTTCGTACCCCCCTTCTCGCTTTGTACATCTTATTGTTTATGTTGAACGGCACTATATCTGTGTCAGATTGTGCAAATATAATAATAATAATAATGAGAATATATAAATCAAATCACCATTTTGGAGTTGTTGAATAATAATAATAATAATAAATTGTTATAAACGTTTCAAGGACCAAGATTCAATTGCATTACAGCAACTTTGTGACCATTCCGAGCATGGATATTGCGAGATGATTGCAATTAACAATGTCTCGAACATTCCAAACTTGTATGACTGCTACTTCTTCAAATACAACTGTAAGCTTGCCAGTTCGTCTTTTTGTATTCGCGTATTAGGTAACGGTCTATCGAATTAAACAACAGAAGTCTTCTTGGTAATGCTTCATTTGTCCATTAGTACATACTCAACGTTATAGCTGAGGTTTGTGTATGGCTAAAAATCTAGAAAAAAATTGAGAATAGGCATTATTATAGTGGCAACAATCTTGAACAAGATGATCTAAATTTCAAGCTCATTGGGGATAGGTCGGTGCCTGTTTGGTAAAACAATCTACACAAGAATTATCATCCAATAAATAGAATATATTTAATACAATCATCATTAAAAAAGAGACAAAAAGATTTTCTTTATTTGAGCGTAGACGTTTCCAGCTCATAAAGTCTAAATGGGATTTCAATGTGTGTATTGGAACTCCTCTCTTTTCTTGAGAATACGAGTTTTTGCTTCTAGAAAACATCGTTCGATATTCAGCTTTACTGATGGTTGACGTTTAAATGATTGAAATAGCGATTTAGAGTCGAGTAGGCGGGCCATTCATCTGAGTGGATGGTGAAATTCTCTTTGATTAATTGGTTCCAAAGTAGCTCGGTATCATTTTGCAACCTAAAAGTAACGATAATTTAATACATTTTCATGGTCAAAAAGCCATGGACCATCTATACTTCGTTTGTCATTCCTGGTGTTTACTCTATCTGCTTCGATGTCAAATGACTCAGCTCGCTCATCAATATTAGAAGAAGAAGAAAAAGAAGAAATTGGTTTTATTCATGTACACGATTTTTCAGCCCTTACAAAAATTTCACCAAATAATTTAAAACAAATTGACCGACACTACCCGATATCATTTTGTCGACTGAACGATGTTTCTTTTCCGTCTTGATTGATAATTTCCACATGTGATCCAGTTTATTAACAAATGGTGTAACCAAAAGTTTTGAGACAAAAGTGTCACAACAATTCCCGGTATCTTGTAATTCGTTCAAAATTGCGCGTCGAAAATTGACCTCAGTTGATACGAAAAAATGATGAATTTAGCCCAGAGCTAGCGTTGATATTTAACGAAAAATGTTGAAAAAACCTGCGGAGAAATTAATTTTATTCACGGCCGATTTAAAGGCCCCGCTACAAAGAAGATGACCTTGATTGAATTTTCGTCTTTTAGCAAAGCGTGCTTCGTTTATTTCAACTGGATTTGCTTCAGTTCGTACCTTTTGACCACGCTTACTAACTGACATCATAGAAGAGCAAACTTCTCAACACCTGTTGAATCTATCAAATATAGTTTTTTGCTTATTCCAGTCATTTATCTAGTTAAATCGAAGGACGAATCATTTTCCAAAAAAATAAATCAATTCTAAAATTTCGCACAGCGTTAGCTGACAACTGGTCATTATAGCTGAAGAAGATATTTTCATGGCGAACAGCTCAAAATGCCTGGCGATCCTTTCTTGTGCAGCGGGAAACAGGATGACTTTCACTTTAAGAAGAAGAAAAATGGCTTTATTCGAGTACACGAATTTTCAGCGATACAATTAATTCGACCACAATTGATAAAATGTACATTTAAAAAATACATGTCAAATAAGGATGATTCCACTTCAGTTATTATACTGTCAGTTTCTTCCTCAAATCGAAAATAACTTTTTTATGATCAACCAAATATCGAGCCAGGTAAGGAATAAAAGAATTTTTGAATTTCTCAGTTCTTGCATACGGGACGATATGTTGACTACGCGTAGCTGGGAACGATCTGCAAGCCATAAGGACCTCATGCAGTGGGTGTGCATTATCAGACGATATGACTCTGACCAATCTGTCACATTCACGAAAGTGGCGTTCGACGATCATATCACGAATTAACTCGGTAGAGGAAGAGCTCAATCTTGAAATTAATTTGATTCCTCTTCTGATCATCAAAAAATCTTTTTCAAAAAGACCAGGAAAAATTATAGGGGATGCGTAGATTAAAATGGGAACAATGCAAGAAAAACAAAACATCTAACTACATCAGGAGGAACAGCTAAAGAACGCAGACGTATGGCGTAAAATGATAACCTTCTAACCTTCAAGTACTGTGCAGTCATATGATCGGTCCATTTGAGACTCTGTGATAAAATGACGCCAAGATACTTGAAACATGCGCTTCTGCTGAAGTTCGAGCCATTGAAGGAAATCGTGGGAATTCCTTAAAGCAGAGTTTCACGACGCTGACCAGCCAAGTTTGAAAATATTACCTCTGCATTTTTGAGGATTTAACGATAAGCCGAGTGAGGATGACCACTGGCCAATGTTGTTAATAATAAATTCAGATGTACGAGAGTCAGCACGTCTATGGTGGTCAAAAACAACAGCAATGTCATGAGCATATTTTAGAATTAGATTGGAATGAAAGCAAGGAAGATCAAAAATGTAGATAGAAAATAAGAAGGGGAACGTATTGCGCCTTGTAGAACACCGCGAGAAATCGTTAAAGAATTGGACACTTTACCATTCACGGCATTATACTGCACGCGGTCCTTAAAATAGGACGTTATCCAGTGAACTAGGTTCAGGAGTACACCACAATCATGAAGTTTTTTGAGCAAAGAACTTCTGATAACACTGTTGAACATTGTGTAATCAAAAAAACAAAGCTGCACCGCTTTTGATTCCGAATCCAATGACCGGGATACATGGTTAGTTAACAACGCGAGTGCGTCTACTGTCGAACGATTTTTGCGGTACGCGAACTGATGCGAATCTTCTACCTGGCAACTCGAAACAAGTCGTCGTAGCATTATACTCTCCAGTACTTTGAGTAGCTGCGACGTACACGCAATGGGGCGGTACATCCCAGGATCATTTTTGGGGATTGGTGTAATACGTAGCAGCTTCCAACAGTCAAGAAAAATACTTTTCTCAATGCATCTGTTGAAGATAGATGAGATCGGTGAAGAAAGTTCACGTGCGCATTCTTTCAGCAAAAGAGGGGAAAGATTATCGAAGCCTGCAGCCTTTGAGCGTGATACAGGAAAAGTGTCTGCATAACTTCCTCTGAGCTTGTAAAAGTTGGAGTTGAGAAAGAGGATGGGGGTAAAACAAAATCAGTGATTTCTTAGGTTCCATCAGAAGAACATAAAAAAAGATTCATCGATGAATTTATATCCCGGATAAAAGGAAGTACCTTCCTGTCTTTGTCACACAAACCTTTGAGCGCACTTCATAATTGGCGACTGTTATTCGTTCTCAAAATTGATTTAACATATATATCTCGCATGCGTTGAATCTCAAGCTTGATTAATGAAGACAGCTGAGAGACAGCGTGACGATCAAGATTTTTGAAAGCCTTTTCCTTCAGTCTACGGAGGCGCTTCAATTTATTGGGAGAAAAACAATCAGGTCGAACAAAAATAGTTTCCTGTGGACAGCATATATCAAAGCAAAAGTTGAGATAGGATGTAAAAAACGTCACATTCAAGGGAAACGTCCGGTTCGCCTTTCAAACATTCCTCATCCAAATTTTCTGCAAGGAGCAATATCAACGCGTTGTTCAAGTTAATAGCGCCCAAGAAATTGCTTGGATAATTTTTGTGTACATCTCTTCAGCTCTTATCATGGACTGAAGTGATCTGGGTTTGAATTCAGGTTCATCATTCAATTCAATTCGTTTTAATAACATTTTGGTAGATCACAAGCTGAACTAGAAACATGTAGATAGATCACATACTAAACCGGCACCGATAAGTCATTACGTGAATTTTATTTAGACATAATTCCTAATGATTTGGTGTGGTGTCTGCCTTCAATTCGCATCGATCTGATTCACTCACAGCATCGTTATCGATTGGTAATTTGAATTTGATCAGGTAGTCGTGTGTGTGACCTTCATATTAATACCTGATTGGCCTCAATTGTGGCCAATCATGATTCAAGTATCAGGAATCAATATTTATGGTGAAGACGCATGTAAATTTACAATGAAAACATAAATAACACGCAGTTTAAATAGACACGAGTAAAAATAGTATGAATCAATCCTTATGATCGGGGTAACGCAAAAAAGGTTTGGTTAATATTTCTTGGCGGTATCGGGACAAGTTGTTATTTTGAACATCAAGGTTCGATCGGAATATAGCTAAACTAGTGGATTTAAAAAAACTAGCAGCTAGGAAATATGGAACAAAAGACACGTGCAGATTTAAAATACCTCTTGTGTTTGCGATTGGAATGTCGTATTTCTAACATGCAACCATTGGCTTGGATGTTGTTAGAAGTCGACATATATAGGATATGCGGACAATTGGTAGGAAGGACTTTAAATTTAAGGACAATATCGCTTCGCACTCTCTTTTGTCACAGAGATTTATGGTCTAATCGTTTGATGCTAAATTTAGCAACAACAACAATAGGCATATGTTTTATTTATATTATCAAATATATTCCGGCTTCGACGCTTTAAAGCATTTGGCCTGAAACACTTCTAGGATTTCGTGACACACTGCTACGACAGCGATTTGGCCATGTCCATGAATGGAAAATGGTCGTATTATGAAAGATCTACTCTACGGTAAATTGCAATTAGGAATTCGACCATTGGGCAGACCGCACTTGCGGTACAAAGACGTTTGCAAAAGAGATATGAAAGCTCTTGGCATTGACCCCGCGAGCTGGAAAGAATTTGCTCTTGACCGCTCACTTTGGAGGCATTGTGCAAAGCGTCGTCTGCAAGCTGGAGAGGAGCAGATACAGCTCTTGTCTGCTGAACGCAGATCACGCCGCCGGCGTGTAACTGACACCCTACAACAGAGTACTGACCATCGTTGCCAGCGCTGCGGGAGAGATTGTTTCTCCCAAATCGGACTGTTTAGTCATTCAAAAAGCTGTGAAACATGAAAACATCATGCGATTGTGATTTGCATCAATGGTCGAGATCGACCGAACGAGGCCAACAACATATGAGAGTGAATAAAGTCGTGTGTACCTTTGTTGCTAGATACTTGGTAGAATTCGCAGACTTTCTTTTCATGACATTTGTCGTCGTCCAGTAGGCGATAAGTCTGAACTAATTTTTCACTTCATATAATTTTGAATATTACCTCATATTTTGTAACGATAACCTGCCATGTTTCTGGCATATATATACAGAAGACTTTTGTATCGCTCAAGCATTTGTTGCATCAAAATCATTTCAAACACAAACGATGTTCCTCATGAACTTATTCTTGAAAACTTCTCGATACAAGATATTCTCTTTAGATCGATTTAAAACAGTATTATAAAAAACAAATTACATCCGTTTCGTGACGATAACCTTGAAACACAGCCTAATCAAGTCTCAATAAAAACATCCTACTCCCTTATAAAACGTCTCCATAGTGGAAGATCTTAATCCCATTTGCATCTAGAGAGCAATGACATAGGTAAACGCTGATTAAGCAATGACAGTTGAATCAAAATTGTCAATATCACGTGTACATTTCGAGATTGTTGATGTTAAATTTGTACAGAACTCATTGCCTTCGAACACTCCTCTCAAGCTGAAATTTCGACATTTTTGTATCAAAGTTTTATCTTTCTTCTTCGTCAAAATCTGAGATATAATAATTCTTCTAACATGTTATGTGTTATCGTGATGGTGCCCGAATCCAAACTGTATTGTTTCCAAATTACGTAAAGCATTCAACTAAACTATACGTGATATTTATTTCGTAAACGAATATACGCTAAGATGTCACCAAAAATTATTGATTTTTGAAATATTTTATTTTATTGCTACTTAAATGTTATACAGTAATAAAATTAAGCAGAAATTAAAAGCCTGCAAGAAAAAAAACGAAACAAGGAAAAATGTTTGGTTAAAAGTTCACAAGGATTACACACAACATTACCATTTCAGAGTATAGTATAGGAATATGTATAAATTTATGTCTATATATATATAGAGAGAGAGCGTATATGAGAGCTATTTATTCATATATATATATATAAATATTTATATATATATATATATATATATATTATATATGAAATGTTAAGGTTGTGTGTACACTTGTGACTTTAAACAAACAGTTTTTCCTTGTTTCGCTTTTTCTCGCAGTTTTTTGGGGAGCGGGGCCTTTGAATCGGCCGTGCTCAAAATTAGTGCTTTCATGCATTTTATTTTTTAGTCAACA
>JACCGJ010016030.1:0-13906 GCA_013407085.1 Atriophallophorus winterbourni
TGATAGCAATATGGTCAATTTGCGTGAACAAGGCCGCCGATGGAGAGCTCCAAGTGGAGCAGTGGCGCTTCGAATGGCGGAAGTTAGTGCTGGCAAGGTACAGTCTGTGCTCTGAGCACAAGTTAAGCAATCTTTCGCCGTTGTCATTACGATGACAATCGAGACCAAATCGTCCACCCACGAAATGCTCGTTTAAGGATAGACGGCCAACACGTGCATTCATGTCTCCAGCTAGGACAACGATGTAACTCCTCGATGCAAGTCTAATGAGTTCTTGTAATCTTCCATAAAACTCATCCTTGTCACGTTCAGAGCTACAATTAGTCGGTGCATAGGCAGCAACCACAAACAGGTCGCGGGATTGGTTGCGAAATCGGCCTTTTTTGCACGAACCCTGTAGTCTTACTGCACAAAGTCGACTGTCGACTGGGATCCAGTCTAACAGTGCGACCTCAGCTCGCTCACTCAAGACGATTCCGACACCAGCTTGACCAGATACCATGGCATCGTCATCAGTGGACAAACGTAGATAGTGTGACTTACGTAAGTTAGAAGGGTTAGACAATCGTGTAACTGAGCTAGAGTTATGCATGCGTGTTTCCGACAAACAGCACACATCGACTTCGAGGCTATCAAGCGTGCGAGCCAAAGCTGCCTGCTGTCCGATGCTAGCTAAAGTCCGTACATTAAACGCCGCTAATTTGAATGGTACGCGTGGGCGGAAGAACGCTCTGGAGGCATTCGAAGCAGGCAAAATATTCGAAGTGGCTGAATTCGGAAACCTCGATGAACAAGCTGCACTTCTGTCAGGGCTAACCAAAGAATCACAAAACGGAAAACAGTTATTGAAAAGTTTGCATGCAGTGTGAGATCATGTAAAGCATTTTGAGCAGAGAGCAAAGAGCTTGAGAGCAGAGAGCGTGAGAGCACGGGATCTGTCATTTTTACCTTTATTTTCATAATTGCTTGTGGGCGTGATACTACCCGGTTGCCCAGGCCGAAGTAGGGGGTTAGCTTAGGGGGCTCCACCCGGAGCCTTTGGCTAAAAATCCTGAACCACAAGGCAGTGGCTTGAGACTGAGTTTGTCTGACCTCTATCCATCGACCTTCCTGGTATGAGTAGCTCTGCTGGCACCAAAAGGCACCACCCAGTATAGCTCACTGGGTCATGAAGGTACACAAACCATCGCACCACGTTAAGGTCCAGTCTCAGCGCTTTCCTTAGGACATAGTAGATTGCACCTCGATGGAGTTATTGATTGAGGATGACAATTGTCCGTACACTCGACCTCTGCCCGAGGTTTGTTAATATAATGCTTTCAGTATCCAAACATACTTTTCGGGCACTCCATGTCTCAGCAGACAGTTCCAAAGACTTCCGCGATCGATTGAATGGAATGTCGAGGAATGCCGCCATAGTTGGCCTAATTGACGGAGTGTGAAGATTTGATCTATACCCAGTTCGCTCCTCACGGATTTGCTCTTCCCGTTTGGTACTCAAGCGTTGAAGCAAGATGTTGGCCAGTATTTTACGAGCTACCGAAATGAGACTAATGCCACAGGATTTGCGCCGTCCCTTTTTGAAAATCGGAGTAATTACTGATTCTTTCCGAAGGGATCGGAACGCGTTCCTCAGCCCATATGTTGGCAAACAGCGCTTGAAGTTCGCGAACTAAAGCGAAACCGCAATTTTTGAACAATGACGGAAACAAAGCATCAACACCTGATGCCATATGGCGCTTAAGGCTCCGTAGTACATTTTAAATCTCTGATTTTGTAGGAGCCTCGAGAGAAATCGACCATAGGGTACAGTTTTCCGTATCATCGAAAGTGTAGGGTGCAGGAGGCCAGCTAAACCGTGAATCAAAGTATTCTTCCCGTCGCTCAATGCGCCTGTGTATCTTAAAAAATGGCGAACCATCTGCTTCACGTATCAGCTCATTCTTGCCTGGTCGCCCACTTCCAGTAATTCTGATGAGTTGGAAGAAATTTCTGAAATTGCCTACAACTTCCATTTCCGTGGCCTTAGAACTCCACGAACATTCTCAGTCGGTTCTGAAACTGGCAACCAATTTACGTTTGATGAGCCTTCGTGACGCATCGCGTATGCTATCAGCAGAAAGCGACCGACGTTGGTCCATTAGTTGGATAGAATTCGCAGAAACCCAGTGTTGAGCTGCATGGGAAGTCTGCGCACAACTATCCGACGTGGTTGTTTCCAAGGCGGTTTGTATCCCACTCCATTGTCCAATCCATACTATCTCTGGGATCTCCAGAAAGATGCAAGCTCAAATCCGCCTGAAACTCCCTGAGAACCGGGAGATCATTAAGTCTGTCAACATTCAGATGCCTTTCTACGTTTCCCCCCAAAACTCATCGAGAGCTTAGCACAGACTAACGCATAATCTTTCTCTAGACAGGTCCCCCGCTATAAACGGCTATCTTACGCACTCCCTCGTCACGAGTAGCTGATCGAAATGTCAATTTGCGTCAACGTCAATTTTCAGGTGGAGCAGTGCTGGCAAGGTAGAGTCTGTGATCTGACCACAAGCTAAGCAATTTTTTCACGGTTGTCATTACGATGACAATCGAGACCAAACGTTCCACTCACGAAATTTCTCGTTTGAAGATAGCGGCCTTGTGTTCATGTCTGCAGCTAAGACAACGATGAGTTCTTATCGAACTCATCCTTGTCAAGTGCAGAGCTACTATTAGTTGTTGCATTGGCAGCAACAAACAGGTTGCGGGATTGATTGCGACATCAGTCTTTCTTGCACGGACTAAAGGCGATTGTCGACAGGGATCCAGTCTAACGGTGCGACTTCTGTTCCCTCACTCAAGACGATTCCGACACAAGTTTTACCAGATACCGTGACGTCGTCATCATTGGACGGGCGTAGATAGTATGTCTTGCATAAATTCGAAAGATTAAACAATCGCGTAACCGAGCTAGAGTTATGCACGCGTGTTTCCGACAAACAGTTTACATCGACCTCATAGCTATCAAGTGTGCGAGCCAAGCCTGTCTGCCATCTGATGCTAGCTAAAGTCCGTACATTAAACGCCGCTAATTTGAATTGTACGCGTGGGTGGAAGAACGCTCTGTAGGCATTCAAAGCTGGAAAAAATTTTCGAAGTGGCTAAATTGGGTGAGCTTGATGAAGAAGCTGTACTTCTGTTAGTGCTGCCCAAATAACTACAAAAAGGAGAACGGTTATTTTAAAAGTTTGCATGCAGTGTGAGATCATTGAAAGCATTGTGAGCTGAAAGCACGGGGTCTGTCATTTTCACCTGTATTTTCATAGTCGTGATACTACCCGGTAGCCAAGGCTGAAGCAGAGGGCTGGCTTAAGGGGCCCACCCGGAACCTTTTGCAAAAAGCCTGAGTTTGTCTGACTTCTATCAACCGACCTTCCTGATATGGTTTGCTCTGTTGGCAACAAAAGACCACCCTGAATTGCTCAATGTTTCATGGAGGTACACAAACCATCACACCACGTTAAGGACCACGCTCAGCGTGACGGATCGCTGTATGTTTTTACTAAGCTGTAGTCTAACATCTTCAAGTGAAACGTTTTTCGATAAGCTTTTGCCAAAACTGATAGAACAACAAGTAAGATAAACTGACCAGATTAAAGTTAGTGTCCCTTGTATGTGTGAAATGCCACCAGATCCGGCAAAGTGCCGCATATTGTATCGCGTTATTGCTTGGTACGCAGAAGGAATGTTTCCAGGGTAAAAGTTCCAAAAAGATGTCGAAGCATACTTAGCATGCGGCTAGTTTGATTGTACACAGGCTTTGCATTGCATGTTGTTCTTCAAACTTCCACTTGTCCAAACACCGAGGTCCACTCCAGTTGTTGAGTTACAAGCGTGTCAGAGAAAGGAAAATTTCTACCGATCTGCAATATTTTGCGATTTCGGAAGTTGAATGGAAGCTTGTTTCTCTCTGACCAGCTGCTCAATGTATCCAAATTGCTTTGTAAGCGCAAACAGTCCACACTTGACATAATTGGCATCGAAAGTTTTGCTTCATCCGCGAAAAGAACAAATTTGGCTGCGAGGAGCTTCGAAATGTGATCGATTTACACCAAAATGAGAACCGGACAAAGAAATGAACCTAGTGGGACACCTCTAGTGGCTCCGATTTCCATGGACATCACACCATCGATACGTACATTAGCCTTGCGATCAAGAATGTAGCTTCTGAGCCACGTAGGAAAGCACCAATTAATACCAGCCTCCTACTGCTTGCTTACGAGTATGGAATGGTCCACACGATCAAACGGCTTTGATATATCCAATTAACAAACATGTATGCTACCACCCTCATCCACTGGCTACGCCCGGTCGTTCATTGTCTCCAGTAGGTTAGTCAAGAAAGTGGCTTCCGAAATCCATGTTGCTCTCTGGACAAGTTTTAGAATTGCAGGTGCGATTGCGTCGGCTACCAGGGACGTTTTGACATTCAACCTGCGTGCTAAATTGATTGGCCAGAGGTAGTGAGCTGCATGCTGAAACAGGCTGCAGTCTGACTACCATTTCCTGCTCTTTTTTCTTCCTCATATCTGTCTAGGCCTGGGCAACCTGACAGTATCTTAGCCTGCGTGCAGTCCTTGGCTGTGCGGCAATTTGCCTGGATCAGGCTTGTAATTTCACACATACATACATGACCTGCGTAGGTAGTGTTTCACTATTTCAGAATTGTGACATATATCGCTTATAGTATCCGCTTCAATTTGTGTTGACAATTTCGATGGTAGTAATAGGTTCTTGGGGTTGAAAACTTGTGAATAAAAACTGGCTAGTGCGCTAAAAGTTTCCAGGACATAATCAGTTTGTCCGTTATATGTCATGATCGGAAAAACACCAGGTTTCAACTTCGACACGTTGTTAACAGGCCGATAAAGCCATTTGGGAATTCTTTGCATTCTTATTTCCAGCTGAAGCTGTTGATATTATCTATCCTCTCGAACGAGATTTGTGACTTCCCGCAGTTTGCGAAATTTTGTCCAGGTCGATACTGTTATGTCAGTCCTATGAATAGCCCATGCCGAATTTCGCTTTCCCAACTATTTTCTAGTGCGACGGCGATTTCTGAAATTGGGATCTTTGCTCTAATCTTTCGGGATATAGGTACAATTTAAATGTATCTTCTTGGGGCGATCATCTGTCAGAATGTCGCATTGCGAATCCGGATTACCGAAATTTATCTTGTGATAATCGAAAGCCATCGCCGTTTACATCTGGCCAAAGCAATCCACTTTTATATTTAGTTTTGTTGGCTTCAGGATTCTACTGGCATTGCACACTTCGAAAAGGCATTACGAGTGGGTCGCTTCGACCCAGCGGAGGGTGATACTGAACGTCTTCCACCGCTGCATTTAAGATCGATTGTAGTTCGAGTATTATTCTTTTGGACGTTCACGGTGTTAACTACAATATGGTCATTATATATTAGGAGAGTCAAACCTGCGTATTCCAATTACCCTTCGGTATAATTTTAATCCCCTTAACGGTTACTCGTGAGTAGTATAAAGATCGAAACGAGAGAAATTAATAATAATCTAACGTTGATTATACCTGATGCGGGACAGATGTGGGCAACCAAATAGTCAATGACTTGAAAGAGATAAGTAGCCTGGGGCATCATAGGTGCTAATAAACAAACCTAATAAACTGAACTGAGGTAGAATGTGTACAGTTAATAAACTAGCGCAGGTGAAACAAACTAATTTCACTCAGTATAGTGTAATGCAATCATTCTGGTGAATAATTTAACGGATATGGCGTGTGAAATTGAGTCCAGATTTTATAGTATAGGGTGACACAATCAATTTAGCGCACATTTCCAAGGATCTGGTACCTGATATTTGTAACGAACACACCCAAAATCGAGACCAATTCAATACAACGAATAGAAAATGTTAGCATCATACATTATAATGAACGATCGAAAATGACATTCTCCTTGTCCGACTTGAGCGGAAATTAGTAAATTAAAAATTCCAACTAGTATGGTGATACGTCCAAAATAATGTTAGGCTGCCGATTGGTATTAGTATAGTGGGATGTGGGCAATGAGAGAATTCTTTCCCCTCGCCTTTAGCTGCCTAATGAACACCACTTTTGGTATTGTAACATTATTCGTGACGCGCTAGAACTAAAACGTAAACAGCAAGTATCCCAGATTAACTCGTGCACAATTTGGCAAGCTATACCGTTCGAAGTATTTTGTTGATTGTTAATAAATTTCATTTTAGCATCTAATTTAGGATTTTATTGTCGGCACAATTCAAAAATATTTCAAAGTCGATTAAGTTGAAATATTAAACTTAATTACATTCGACAGGTTGGTCTAATATTTTGCATAGAGAAGTCATTTGTTCCATTGACTGAAATCAAATGGTACATGTAATTGAACAGGTTGGATGTCGAGTGCGTTGAAAGGCAGCTGCTTCTTCGATAAAACCCTTATGTATAGCGCCAAATCATTGACTATCACCCTCTTTGATTAGTGAACTGTCCTCATATTTAATAATTCGAATACGGTAATGAATTTACTGGAAATATTTTTCGTAGATGTTTATACTTTCTTTAAACTTCCTTGGTGCACTGTATTCATGTTTACGTCGTCAAACTGTGTGCAGTTCCGGGCTTGTTACCTTGGTTGCACTTACACATAGATTGAAACCTATTGATACACCAACTACTGTCAACGCTCATATAACTGACAAACGATTCCACTTCCGTTGCTCTCTTACACCCATTACTTTAACTTCGACTGTGAGATCCATTCTTTTATTTATGCGAATTATTCCGTCCCAATAATATATGAGAATATGTTTCGAGGGCATGGGTCATTGTCGATCAATGGTGCTGATAAGTCCAGATTTACTTAATGCTTTTTGAGCGCCAAATCAAATTATGGATTACTGGTGCACATGGCAACTCCGCCAAGGACGGTCCCAAGCCCGTCTGAGAAAGGAGGAGGGTTGGGCTTAGGGCTAGCAACCCTATCCCTAAAACCTACATCGCTACGGAAACGATGACAACAGATCCGTGGTTCGGTCATGTCTGCAGGATGGATCCCAGTTCGCATACGAAGGTAGCCATGCACTGGCATCCGCAAGGTAAACGAAAAAAGGGACGGCCCAAGGAAACTTGGCGCAGAACTTTGGAACGCGAACTACATGCACAAGGATTCACGGTGCAGACGGCAACGGAAGCAGCGACATACCGGAACCACTGGTGTAAAGTTGTCTTCGCCTCAGGTGCCACCCCTGCACGGTAGAGAAGGACTGACTGACTGAATGAATTAAGACCTAACATATTCTCTTGCCGATACATGGCTTGATTTTAGACGATCCAGAATTCTCAATCATGTAAAATTGTTCTGCAAATTATACAAAGCATTACTAAAAATACTTCTGTTAAATATCATAACTGTTGCAATTTTTTAAACAAAATATGTTTGTAAACAGAATAAAAACTGCTACGACTAACCCTAAATTGTGGTTAAACCTTCTGTCAACCAAACTCGCCTATAAAACGAGAACTTCAATTTTAAATTTGACCACTTTTAGATTCGGTTTCACATAGATGAAAGGAGGAAAAGTGATATATTTTATTCGTTCATACGATGTTTTTGTGACAGCGCCAACTGAGCTGGCTGGGTTATATGTACCGGATGGAAAATAAGTAAAGGTTCTTCTCTATCGTGTGTTAAAATCGGAAAGTTTACCTTTGGACATGCTGTACTTACGGTACAAAGACGCGTTCCAAAAAGTTACGAAGGCTTTTGACATTGGTTTCACGACTTGAAAAGAACTTGCTTTGGAATATCTACTTTAAATGCTTTGTATAAAACGGCATTTTAAAGCTGGGAAAATGTGGAACGTAAACACACGCCGTTGATCAACCAGAAACTGTCAATAGCTGTGTACGACTTAAGAGTGATTTTTCCTTCCTATTCGAACTGTTTATTCGTTTGAAACGATGAGAAGCATGAAATCGTTTTGCGTCTACTATGTTAATCCATGTTCGAAATCCATCAGTAATACAACCGCATGCTGATGCTGGTCCAACTGTCCCTACCTGATGGGTGCAAACAGCACGATTTATGGTTAACATTCCTGGACCTGAAACCTCTCATAGTACACGGAGTACTAAAATGGGTCATATTTGACCCCAATCGTTTTTTTGTATTTAAACATGTTATTAAGGTTCTGCAATGGAATGAAATGAATAAAAACTATATTCTAGAGACTTTAAAGCTTTATTTTCAAATATTCATCAACTAAAATCCATATTTATGGAAAGCAAAACAAAATTTAATAAAAGATAAACTGATGGGTACAAATAATTAAGCATGACTGTTTACACAATTTGTTAAATTGGATTCTGTATGTTCAGGGCAAATGAATACAGAGCATAACGAACATTTAACACTATATTTGGTGTCTTTCGTCCTTGGGCAGAATGCACAGCGATTTCTTTTCCCTTTTCCTAAATTAGCTGGTATTGGTGGTGGAACCTGTTGTGGTAGAGGGCCTATAACTGATGCCATAGCTGCTTGAACTGACAATGGTATTCCTGTTCTTGGAGGATTTGCCCTCGCTTTGATTGCAGGTTTCAGGTTTAAGTAGAAGAGGAAGAATCATCTTCATTAGGCAAGATATTGTCTTCTATTTCTGAATTTTCATCATGAATAAGTTCTTCTTCACTATCAACCTCCGAATCGGATTTATATAAAGTTTCTTGTATTTGTTCATCACTAAGATGTATACCAGACATAACTGGGTATTATTATCTGGAAAAAAATTATAAAAATTAAAATTTCTGTAATCAATAAATTTTTAGGACAATATTTGACATCAACACATTCTCCTGAAATGGGGTCAAAAATGACCCCACACACTTAAAAACGTCATAAGTAGTAAAATAAAACAAGTATCCAATTGGTACTGCTTGTCAATGTTTTACACAATTTTAGGAAGGAAATGATAATTTTGGATCAATTTAACCATTAGTTTAGCAGTTATTGCAAAATTACTTACTCTGGGGTCATTTCTGACCCCATTTCAGGTCCAGGAAGGTTAAAAAGTTAATACTTTACAACGCCACAGGATCACAGCATGAATGAAAATGTGAAAAAAATAATAGTGAAAAAGGAATAGAGTATATAAATGTAAGGCTCACGAATTATGTTCTTTTGCATGTATAAGCCCAGTTTCGAGTTAAACATCACTAGGCAAGGAGAGTCCACCGCATGTTGGAGTAGGGGGTTTCAAATAAATATAGCACGTGCGCAAAAAATGGCGCCGACAATTAATACGGGAACTTGGGACGTAAAGGGATCATGAATGTACGCGTGTCGTTTTATTATCACACACATCAAGAAAGTGTAGACACAATTCTATAAATCAGAATAATATCGCGAGGTATGCTCCTTTATGTAAATACACATTGGCCTAGACGTCGCAATCTCTGGGTGTACGGAACATTGCGAAGACCCATTACTCACTTTGTTAATCTGCGATAGATTTTATCAAAGAGAGCAATAACTTATCGCATCAAAAAGTCCAGACCTCTAACACATACTCCATCGTATTGCGAAGGTAGACCTTCATTGTCCTTGGTATCGTTACCAACGAAAATCTTCCAAGTATTCTTCGAAAGATACCTAACAATCGGCTGGCCTGTCGATATGTATTCAAACAGTGAAACGTGCTTTTCAGGTTTCCACTAATCCATACTCCAAGATCTTTTTCCAATGAGCTCCGTGTCAAGTTTTCTGTTCCCAACCGATATGTCAAAGGAACATTCATGCCAAGGTGGAGCATCTTACGTTTTAGTATGTCGAATGTCATATCATTCATGGCCGGTTAATTTGACACGTTGTCCAAATCCCTTTGCAGTTTCTCACATTCATCTGCAGAACTGATTAGCGTCCAAATTTTCATATCATCCGCGAACAGGACCATTTTGAATTATATGGGGGCAGGTAAATCGCTTTTGCAAAATAGAAAAAGAAGCGGGCCTAACACGGATCCTTGTGAGATTCCGTTGGTGGTTTTGAACTTTTGGGATAGCACTCCATTTACTCTGTTTCGTGAGTCACGATCTGACGAGTAGTCGCACAAACATGAGAGGAGTGGTTCACATATTCCTAAACGTGTCAGTTGTTGAAGAAGCAAATGGTAGTTGACTCTGTGAAAAGCTTTTGAAATAACTAAGTAACAGACGTGAGTGATTATCCCATCCCGAAATTCGCAGTATGAGCTTGATTGGTCTACCTATATGCTTATTATAATTATTAGCCAATTCATGTACTATAACAATATTTGAATAGATAATCATGTTGAGTTTGAAACCCAGTGTTTAATAAGGCATGCACGGCCGAACGTTTGAATTACGTCCCCACACTTGTGTCTTACAAGCTAAAATTCTTTACCATTTTTCAACTGCCTCAAGGCACGCGGATCTAACCGTGATTTCTTTATCCGCGCGAACCACACAAAAATGGTCTGTGAATGAAATGCCTGCTAAATGAATTTTTTAAGTCCGTGGGTTTAACCCACCTACATATGTGTGGGGACAGTGATTCAACATGTTCGTCGTGCAGGTGCATTACAATTACAAACCTTTGTTCATACTGTCCCAAATGGATGTGCAAACATCAGAAACAGTGTGATGGTAATGCATGCAAATATGGATTTGATGTTCAAGACTATTTTACTGTTATTCGGACACATATAACTTGAAATAAATGATTAAATTAATGCATTTGTATGCATGATTCAAGATTCAAGAAATTATGGTATAAAATGCTTGTAGCTGTACAACACCATAGGATATTTGTATACAGACAATAAAAATATACAAACATTTGAGACACTAGGATGATCGACAGTTTTTCTAGTTAGAAAAAATGTCATGTATTTTCTTGGTATGATGAAAAAGTATTCCTTAGGATAAATGTCGAAATCACCCATTAAAGTGGCGATGTCCCTCTTTGGTGTGTTTTGTATGATGCTTAACAGTCTGTTGTAAAAATCCTCCTTCTCCTCCTCTCCACTGTCGGTCCTCGAACGCATCATTTTGATCTTTTTCTTTTTGTATAGGAAGGGGCTGTCATGTTCCGTGGTTCGTGCGCCTGTCATTTAACGAGCTGTCTCTCATCAGACTTAAAAATATCAGGGCAACGCCATGAGTGTGTGCCGCATCTTCCTGCTCGTGGGCCGAGTACAACATTAATTCAGCTGAAGTCTGTAACATCTGCACGGAACCAATCCATCTTGGCTCGCCGAATCCTGAGACTGTGAGGTTATACTTCCTCATTTCTGCGGCCACTTGCGTTATCCTTCCAGTATCATACATGGCCCGGACGTTCCATGTGGCGTTGGCAGTAGTGGTTTGGTGGAGACGGTGATCATCGGCCTGACGGCTTCCAGATGACACTAGCTTTTAACGTCCGATGTCGTACACATTCTAGCTGTAGTTCCATCTTCTATCAGGTCCGTATTGTCTGTTAGTATTCTTGTAGGAATTTCTGTAGCTATGAGCTTTTTCGCAACATAGAGTAGCTAGACCCACACTCAACCCTCCTTCTTTTGTAGACGGGCTTGGGACCGTCCTTTTCGCCAAGTTGAAGCTGAAGTTGAAAAAATGTTTTAGAGAGGATTCCAGCCAACGGCTATGCTGAAAGACATTACGAAGGACGAAAAGTTCAAAGTCAACCTCTTCAAAAAGTTCCATGTCCTAGAAGAGCTGCTTGAAGAAGAGACGTAGAACAGAAGTTGCAGAAAGTGAAAGAATCAGTGACCTTAACATGTCAAAAAGTACTAGGCCCCAAAACATACACGCAAAAGAAATGGATTTCAGCAAAACGCTACAGAAGATAGAAGAAGAATAGAAATGAAAGCGATTGTGAACAACAGCAGAACGAGGGAAGCGAAAGCAAAAACACAGAAAGAATACAAAGAATCAAATATAATTGTCAAGCGAAGCGTCAGAGCAGACAAGCGGAAACACGAGGAGACACTGGCCATAGAAAAAGAACCAGCGCATCAGAACAACTCCAAGTACCTGTATTCCACCATGAAGAAACTATCAGGAAATTTTGCCAAGGCAGAAAGGCCATTAAGGAACCGAGATGGTGAATCGATAGGAGAAGCAGAAAACAGAAGAAGAGGTGGATCGATTTATTCAACAGACCAGCTCCTTTAAACCCACCGAAGAAATTGCTAGCTGAAAGCGATCTACCAATCAGGAGCTGTGCACCCACGAAGGAAGAGATCCGCGGTGCCATTAATCAATTAAAGAACGGCGAAGATACATGACCTGACACAATCCCAGCAAAAGCGCTAAAGGCAAACGTTGAAACCAGTTTCGAGCTCCTCCACCCATTCATCTTTAAGATCTGAGAAGAAGAAGTAACAGCTGAGTTGAAAAAGGCTACCTCATCAAACTACCCAAGAAAGGCGACAACAGTTCCTGCTGACCATAGGCTGGATCATGAAGATATCGACTAACCAGAAGCGGAACGGCATCCAGTGGACAATTTCGCCGACGATCTTGTTCTTCTGTCACACACCGAACAACAGATGCAATAAAAAATAGTATCGTTTTGTTTATCTCACTTAGACTGGGTATCAACATCAACGGAGGGAAGAGCAAGGTGATCAAGAAAAACGCATCCGACATGACATCCATCACAGTCCTAAAAGAGAGCTGGAAGAGGTGGGCAGTTTAACCTATCTCGTTAAAATCCTCGACAAGCTTGGAGGAACAGATGCAGACGTCAGAACCCGCATCGGTAAAGCACAAGCAGCCTTCCATCAGCTTCAGAACATCTGAGGATCTAGCGACAACAACATTACCACCAAGATCAGATTCTTCAACACCTTAGTAAAACCAATACTACTATACGGAACAGAGATCTGGAGAACCACTGTCACCATCATTAAGAATATCCAGGTCTTCATCAACACCTGCCTCAGTTAGATCCTAAAGATTCGCTGTCCAGACAAGATCAGCAATGAAGAATTGCAGCAGAAAACAAAGCAACATTCTGTTGACACAGACATCCTTCAGATAGGCTGGCCTACACCATCCGCAAACCTGCATCAAACATCACCAGACAATCACTCGCCTATAATCCTCATGGGTAGAGGAAGAGAGGACGACCTAGAAATACCAGCGCCGAGACCTGGATGCAAACTTTGAATTACTTTGAAAATGGGCAAGACGTGGGGATAGCTTTAGAGACTTGCCCAGAATCGTGATGCCTGGAGAGAGCTGGTTGGCGTCCTATGTCCCGGGCGGGACCAAAGGCGCAAATAAGCAAGTAAGTGTCACGATCGTTTGGATTGGGTTGATTTCCGTTTGGTGGTGATTTTACCCACTCTGACCAGCGCAAAACACATTTCGAGGCCACTTTCTTTAACAGGGCTTTTGAGGTGGACGGATTTGAAGCATCTTTATCACTCCCCTGGCTGTCATCTCGGAACAATCTGACATCTTCAAGGGAGTGGTTTAATAATAGTGAATGATTGGTGATGAATAGACATATTCGTTCGATTACTTCAGACATTTCAGGCATGATGAGCTCTTGTATTGAATGCATCATTTGTACAAGCAATCTTCCCCTTATTGTATCCGGCTTTTATCCCACAACCGGACGTATACTCTTGGGATATATTCAAATCTTTGTAGCCATTTCAGAAATAACAAACGGATGGTTCACAAGCCTTACACACTTATCAGTTAAGTCTCATCACAAGTCGCATGCACGTGTATTCCGAAACACTAGTACGTCTTAATGAATCCAGGCACTTGGAGTAAAGGTCACGCTTGTTCCCTGTCACTGTTCGGTGAACAATGTCAACAGTCACAGCTGGAT
>JACCGJ010016031.1:0-44246 GCA_013407085.1 Atriophallophorus winterbourni
TCTGTTATACGCACATTTCACTCTAGAGAACATTCTTTGCTCGTCGATATGCTGGTGCGAAACACGATCTTGAGAGAGGATAACTTGTGTGCACCTTTGTGCTTCGAACAGAACCAGTTGCAACAGTACCTGCATACGCTGAAAGCAGATTAGTTTATCAAATCGAAGATGCAACTGGAAACAGATGCAAATGGAAAAACCACGAAAACCGTAAATTATTTTATTGAATAACAGTTGTTTGTGAACATCGTCAAATATCGATTGGACAAGATGCAACGCCAATTGGAAGCCGAGCAACGCCAACGCAGCAGTTTCCGGTGCGCCGTGTGCCACATCGACCACACTAACCTCGAAGTGGATCGACTTCTCAGTTTAAAATCGCCTGGAAAGCTGGAATGCGTCTATTGCCGTGGTGAAGTGAATGAACAAGTGGATCATACGTCATAGACAGACGTTCGTGCGCTGATTGCAATTTTCACCGCCAGGTACGTGACCCGATCAATTCGATACTTTGAAAATGTGATGAGAAACATTTGTCATCATCGTTGTTAGAACTCGAGTTTCGTAAGTTTGGAGCCAGTGACTCAGGATCCCAATAAACCTACTACGTTGGCTGATGGAAGGTCTCACAATTGTCCCGCCTTAGACTGCTCCAGTTAACTGAAACCTACCCCTGATCAAACCACAAGCACAACGGACAGCCGAGTTTGCATTGTTATCATTGGACAGCGAAATTCAGAGGTTGCTCCGAAGACGGTGAAGCAAAGTCCTGTTTGGACTGCGGAGAGCACCATTTTATCTGGTGGAAGTCTTAGTGAACTTGATCGTGACCCGAATCTTCTCACGACACCGCAAGCCAAAACCACGCAACCATTCATTTACATACTCGCACTCAGCAGAATACCCTCATCTAGGAGCAAAGATGCTCTCGACGGGTCGAATACCTCGTTTAACGGCCTGTTATAGCCTGGAGACATCATGCAACTGTTGTTGGTTCACGAGTGGAAGGGGCAAACATTCCATTTGAGGTCAAAAGATCCTCAGTTTACCGCTGGTAAAATAGCCAGCTCCAAAGCTCCGCCCACTACGTCCGCTCCCTTCGAATTCACGAGATCAATCGTGGTAGCCAGTGCCAATCAGCAGTACGTAGTACACAATGATACCGTACGCACAGATAACGCCATCAATGGTCAAACAAATGACACCGCAGGAAAAATCCGAATATGTTCGAATAGGTAGACTGATCTATTGAAATGTCATGATTTTCCAACATTTGTACATACACATGAAGCAGTTAATTTTCAAATACACGTTTTTTCTATATTATTGAAAGCAAATACGTCCATTATATTTCTAATATTTTCTGCTGATCAATTACTCTGGTGATAAGAGCAGCTTGGTTTCCTTCTTATTTATCGTTAGTCATACATATCACTAACTGTTATAAGTACAAAAATTCCTTCCTCAAAGTCAAATGTGGCAAAAGTTGGTTAAGGGAATTGCGTGCAAAGCTAGCAAGCGTTGGGTTCACCCTAGGGGTTTAATTATACATAAATCTCACTACGGAAATTGTGCAAAGTACATGTGGTTGTAGTATATTGTAGCGGCTCTTAAAAAGCTACTACTGACGCTGCTTGTCAAAAACCAATGAATAGTGTGCTAACATGAACGTTGAAACAATTGCATCCAATGAAATCGTAGAAAAATTTAGCCAGTTACATCGTCCTCCAGAGAAAGATTCCTATTTCAAGGTGCTCAAACTAGCTGAAACTTCGATAAGGCGTATTAAAACACCACCCAAAGAAAGCAGCATGGAAATGTTGCAGGTTCACATGCACAGGATCAAATTATCCAAGAATTAAATGTTTTTCGTAAACAAATTAGGGCACTGCATGGCACGTCTACATTAAAAACTGGAACACGAAATGTACTCGTTTTTAACCAGGTGAAGATTTTTCTTAGGAAATCCAAGTGTCGAAGATATCCTAATATATATGTTTCAGCGAACTTATATGGATGATAGGTCTGACGTCTGCTACTACCAGGGTACGAGCTCACTGTGTAGAGAGATGAAATATGGTTAACCGCTTAAGCCAATCCTGTTGGAATTCAAATACAAGGCGGATAAGGATGCTTAAATGTATAGGGCTGAACACATCACGAAAACAACTCTAGACATATTTCAAGTTGAGCTGGAGAAACCTAATGGATTAGACAGATTTCTTCCGATTCAAATAGGAAAAACAGCTGTAGGGACATCTGCTATGGGTAAGCCTCACGTAAATCGAAACGCTTGTGAATCAGTGAAGTCGACAACGAACAGCACATCACCACGAGTCTTGCTGATAGGATTAGACGACGTTGACAGGCTTAGCGCCAATTGAGATCTGAACCAATCAGGTCGCTCGAGTAGTTGCTCTTCTTCGATGGATACGACCTCAATCCTCAGACAACGGTCCGTGGCATCCGTGCAAGATGCTGTAGAACCGGATACTCCGCTTTAAGTAGCAAGACAAAAACGTGCAGCTTCCTCGGGTGCTTTGACCGAGGGCCAAGCAGGATTAGTTTCAGAAGCAAGCTTAACCAGCGCCCAAGTGCTATACACTGATGTGTGCAGCATAAGGAATAATTTTACTGACCTCTCTCTTTGTGTGGCTCAGTTAAAACCCATGGTTATAGCGCTTTCGGAGACCTAGCTACCCGCGCTCGATGATGTTCCAATAAACATCATTTAACAGTATCTCGTCTTAGATGCAATAGACCTGGTGATAGGAGAGGCGGAGGCGTTTCACTTCTCCTAGAGTATGGATTACAGAAAACGGGCGCGAATATATCTCAAGTCAATTAAAATGTTCATGTTGTTACGAGTATCCTGATCTGCTACAAGTTAGTCTTCGCAATTGCTTCTATCTGTGTCACACCCAGGGCAGTTCAGAAGGAGAATACACAGATAATTGGGATGCTTGACGGGTTGTTTTAATCAGCTCTCAGCGTAATCATTTTATGTGATTTCAACCTTTTGCACATAGATTGGCCGGTCGCTACAGACGTAGTCACCGAGCAATCCGAAACCTTTCTCGATTAGCTCCATAATCATGCGTTTCACCAGCGTGTGAGTGATCCTACGAGGTTCCGTCATGAATGCGCTGCATTCACTCTTGACTTAATATTGTCGTCCCAGCTAGAAGCTGTTGCTAATGTAAGGTACCTACCACGGCTAGGCAAAAGTGGTCACGTAATGAAAAGCTTCGAGGCGGTACTGCGTTTACACAAACCAATAGTTCATCCTAGATACAATGCATGGCTTGTAGAGTAAGGTTTACTGCTACACCTCAAAATCTTCGCTTTAGTTCTCTAAAGACTTAAATGTAAGTGAAAATTGAGATAGATAATGTCAGTATCCAAAAGAGTTGCAAGATAAGCGCGCCCTGCTGCAAGTCGAAAGTATTAAAAAAACTGCTGCGTGACAATATCTGACAGCATCTTTTTCGGCATTCTCTACTGAGTGTAGCTCAACATGGTTTTTTCAGGGAAAAATATTGCCTCTCTAATGTTAGTTTTATCAATACTGCCATTAAAAGGATGCATGAAAGGAACCCTGTGGAAGCCCTCTACCGAGATTTCAGCAAGGCAAACGATTCCGTGAATCACAGCCTTCTAGAAATTAAGCTAGAAGCAAAAGGCATAAAGGGTAGTCAAATTGCTCGGATAAAGGCATTACTTACAGGTAGGACAGTCAGAGTTCGAGTAGGATCTACGCTGTCGAACCGAACCGACATGATCAGTCGGGTATCCCAAAGGTCGGTAATCGGTCTTCTTCTATTCCCGATTTTCATTGATGAAGTGTCGTCAGCATTGAAGTGCGCGGGCTTCATTTTCATGGATGATGTAAAGTTCCTAGGATCAAAGGGTTAAGATACCCTGATGCACGACCTTGAACGGGTCATGAACGGGTTAAACAGGTGGGACCTTCCACGGAAGCTTAATAAGTGCCAACTCTTGTCAGCACCTGCTGATAACATTTCAGTCCAGGAGTCGGGAAATTTGCTCAGTGTTAACACCACACTGTGTTGAGGATTTAGGAGTACTCGTTCTTCTCGGCAAGTCACAGGTTCCTAGGGATGACGCTCGCGGCCAAAGGGGTATTTAGTATACTTCACGACTGGATAACCATTTTTTCGTGATATATCTTTCCAGGTCCATGTAGACGAGACTACCTCTAAATTCGTAAAGACTACCTCCGGGTACCCCAGGGTTCAATACTTGGTCCAATACTCTTCCAGATCTTCATCAGTGATCTGGCATCGCAGTTATCATGCCCATGCTACATGTTTGCAGATGATGTCATCTGTTGCTGAAGCAGTCGACATAATTACAGTAACTGAAAATAGTGGTAGGATCTACTTTGAATATATTCAGAGAGGTAAGGATTTAAGCATAGTCTTAACAGCGGACTTTAAATGGGCCGCAACGGTTGCACAACGAGATACAGTAGAAAAATTTAGGCTAAAATCTATTTGAAAATGTGTTGACCTAATAGAATCCTTCACAATTCTGAAAGTCTAAAGCGACGAGGGTTCTCGAAATGTGTTCTCTCGAGCGATCAACCCTTCAGCTAGTGAGCATACATTTAAGCTCACAAAAATCACAATCTACTGAATCTTGGGCAAAACTTCTTCAGTGAAAGAGTGCTAAGATTCTGGAACAAGCTGCCCGAGGAACTAATCGCTTGCATATGAGTAGGTGCGTTGAAACGGGGTTTGAATGCCTCGTGTCATGAGCTTCTTTTCAAGAATATGCAAGTCGCCTCCCGATAGAATTACCATGAAAATCTTTTTCATGTTAAATTTATGTGGATTTTTACCACGATTTAAAGAACTTAAAAATTACACAAAATACAATTATATAATGCCTCGTTTTAAATGTCATGTTTTCAATGCACGCACAAGTTTTCCATAACACACCTCTCACTTGCTTGATGAGCAGACACCCTTTCCGTCTATCCCAGTCGCAGCTACAATTTCCTTGGACCGAAAGAGACCCTGAACTGAACTTGAAGAAGAATTGTTCATTTTTTGTTCATTTTGAAATTATAACTTCTTGACCACGATTTAAAAAATTCTGTTATATAATGCCTCCTCTTAAATGTCATGTTTTAAATGTACGCAACAATTTTCTATAGCTAACATCTCACCGGCGTGGCGAAGAGAAACCCTTCTGGGCTGGATTCGAGCATTCCTCAGCGACCGTTCCTTTACTGTCAGGGTAGATGATACTTACTCCGCAAGTGCGCATGTAACGAGTGGGGTTCCCCAGGGCTCAGTCTTGGGGCCGTTGCTGTTCCTCATCTTCATTGATGATCTAGCCAGCCAACTGCGCTCACCCTGTTATATGTTTGCTGACAACGTTAAAATTGTCGGTAGGTCGGATAACTCCGATCTGATAAATGATGTGGAAGCTGTAACAGCATGGGCGGGCAAGTGGGCCCCCCTTAACCTAGATAAGAGTCACTTGCTCTATACACTAGCAGGCAACATGATTGTGTCTACGCCCTCAGCTCACACGGAGTTCCGTAGGGTAATGTCTACTAAGGACCTAGGAATCGTGGTCTCCGCAAACTTTAAGTGGGCTGACCAATGTGCTGCTGCAGCTCAAAAGGCCAGGAGGGAACTCTTTCGACTACGTTCAGCCCTCACTTGCAGAAAAGCTGTGGTGCTATTGCCCCTCTACAAGGCAATAGTAAGGCCACATTTAGAATACTGTATCCAGGCATGGAAACCGTAATACGAGAAGGATATCGTGCAGCTAGAAAATTTACAGAAGCTGGCCACTCGCATGATCGAGGGGTTAGCACACAACAACTATGAAAATCGTCTATTAGCACTAGGACTTTTCGCACTTAGGAGGAGGCAACTTAGGGGGGATCTTATAGAGACCTTTGAGGTTGTCAAAGGACTAAGTTGTTTAGAATTCGATGACTTCTTCCGGTTCTCTCCTTTGGTTGGTACACGAGGGCACAGTTTTATGCTAAGTAAACAGCACACCAGGCTCGAATCCAGAACGCACTCCTTTAGCATCCGTATAGTGAACGCGTGGATCTCACTTCCCGCATAACTAATCTTGGCAACTTCAGTAATTGCGTTCAAACATGGGCTGGACGAACGGTGGCAGGAGCTTTTTCCGGAGCATTACCCTTAAGACTAAATCCCTCATTTTTATGATAAAAAACACAAAAATATTCGGAAAATATTTTGAAATACAAAAAAGAGTTTCTTTTTCATTTTTTCGCATTTGTGGAAATAAACTGCTGTACATCGTCTTTTCATTCGATTGGACATGCAACATGCATAACTCTCTCACCTTCCGGTGATGAGACATCTCCCATCTTCCATTCACAGTTACAAACGCCTGTGTTACTTACGAATCAATCCTGGTAGTGGTGGGTGTTTTCAAGCACACCTCCGAAAGAATCTGGGCACTCGTTTTGACTTGGTCGACTATCGCCCTGTGATACTGATACTGATACTGTAAGCGCCACACAGCGTGTTAAGGATTTAGGAGTACTGGTTAGGACGGACTTCAAATGGGAGGACCAATGCGCCGCTGCAGCTCAACGTGCTCGCAAAGTTCTCTTTCGGCTGAGATCCGTGTTATCCAGCAGAAGACCCGAGGTATTCCTGCCCCTTCACAAGGCATTAGTTAGGCCGCATTTAGAATATTGTGTCCAGGCGTGGTGTCCTTACTACAAGAAGGATATCGTTCAACTCGAAAGCGTATAGCGTCTCGCAACTCGGATGATTGAGGGTCAGCGAGGGAAACTTTACGCTGCACGCCTAAAGTCCCTAGATCTTTTTTCACTTAGGCGCCGTCGTTTGAGAGGTGACTTAATTGAAACCTTTAAGATCTTGAAGGGGTTAAGTGGCGTTAGCATGACCGACTTCTTTGCCTTAAGTCCTGAGCTGGGCACCCGGGGTCATTCACTCAAACTTGCTAAGGAGCGATGTAGACTAGACTCCAGGAAAAACTTTTTCAGCCTCGGGGTGGTAAATTTCTGGAACCGGCTTCTAGAAGAACTTATATCCTGCAGTTCTGTCGTAAGTTTTAAGCAGGGTTTGGACCGCATCTGGGGTAAGCTTTTTCATGAATTCTCCCCCTAACTTCTATGCAAGATTAGGTTGTTCACCATTTTTATCGTTGTTTGGTAAGTAAGTAAATGCTAAAGTTCTGTTTGTTTAATACACAACTCTTCTTTTGCTGACCTCTCACCGTACTGGTGGGGAGAAATGTATTCTTATCTTTCCAGCATCATTCATTACGTGGTGCTTCCTACACACAACCCGGATAATCCCTTGGCATCGCGATCGTCGAGGATATCCAAACAACAATAAGAATAAACGCTTTGGCAGTGGTGGTTGCTTCTCTGCAGCTTTCCACCGAAAGAAATTCTGGACGCTCGGTTGGCTCGTTCGCCACTTACTGTCCTGTGCAACTGAACTGAGCAGAACTGAACTGATACTGATACACACGCCTGTGTTACTTACGAATCAATCCTGGTAGTGGTGGGTGTTTTCAAGTACACCTCCGAAAGAATCTGGGCACTCGTTTCGACTTGGTCGACTATCGCCCTGTGATACTGATACTGATACTGATACTGACCTTGAAATATTATTGTATTTCTCGAAAAATCCGTTACGCTAAGCATGCATCAATGACACTATCAGTATTACAGGCTGATAGTATACCAAGTGAAAACGACTTTACCAAAATTTCAGATTTGCTCAAAAGTGCCCAATACTATCAGTGTTGTTTCTTTTAAATTGGTATATTTTCCGTGATCACTCGCATGACCATTTCGAAATTATGTTCCAAAATTGCTGTAAATTTTTGTTTAATTTGTTGCAATCTGCGAATCTTGCTACGTGAATCAAATTATTATGGTAAATGGTAAATTAATTTATGAGCTGCTCCGAATTATACATATTTTCATTCGCATTGCCAAAAAAATTACTTACCTATTTCATTACAATATTATATTGACGCAATCAGCAAATAGGCTTCACTCAATGCTTAAAAATAGAGTATCTGACAATAAGCAATGTAGAACCGTTCGACTATCATGCGAACGAATTGAAAGTCCAAAGTTGTATAAATACCCGTGATCGGTGTATGATGGTGTTCCAATTTAAAACCGCATCATACAGTTCTGACATACGATCCAAAGCCTCACGTGGCCTAAAGACATTCAAAAGAACTTTTGCAGACTAGCAACTCCAAATGGCGAGGCTATTTTCTACCACATTCGGTGGATCCTCTTGTATGATAGTGCGGCGACATTTCCCCTCCAAGCTCATTAAACTCTAGACCAGCTCAAGCGTATGCATCCATATTTCGTGCGAGTGTGAGCACTAAAACATTTATTCCAGACAGGGGCGGAAAAAGACCTGAGGAAGCTAGTTGCCTCGAAACCCCCAACGAGCTATATCTTCTATGGCGGTAAATGTAGCTAAGATTCTCATAAGCGTACCATGAACCATGGTTCTTGTATTAGAGAGGAGCTGCGTGCACGTGAAACAAGATTTCCCGTCCTCAATTCTGTGGGAATTGAGTAGTTTATGCTGGATAATTGAGACGGTGCCTCGCCCTTCCGTTCAGCGAGAATTTCAACTCGAAACTTTCATAAAGAATCGATGTCTCGCAGACAATTAGATAGGAGATCTATCCGCTATCTTATGCGAATAGTGGGTACGATTTGTTTTATTCCATGCTACGAATATGTTGCATAGGAAAATGGAAACAACCTATTGGCTTCCATTTATGGTCATTCGATATAATCGAAATACGTTGCAGATTGCGATGCATTCTTTTCTAGGATTGTGTACCTAGCTGAATCAACCCAGAAAAAGCTTCAGGTCAAACCGGATAATCCACCATCCTGAGATCACCGATTCCCGTTTTAAACGGAAGAAAATTCGCTGCAGGGATGTGATCTGGAACAAGACGCTGGGCGATCATACCGGACAGCACATCGGTACTAGTCTTGCAATCCGATCTAGTGGATGCTGCTTGATTTGGCACCAATAAAGATGAGTTCTAAGCAGCTGTTTTCAGATAATCGTCCCTCTACGATGATGCTGCCTCAATAGTTAAATGTTGGTGTCTTACATAATCATTGGATGCTCTGAAATTGCACAGTTGTGCAATCGTGCGGTACTTTGTGCTGTGCGGCTAACTCCTTGCTAAATCGGATTGGCCAAAGTAGTGAGAGCTGCATGCTTCGGCTGGAGTCATCACTACTATTTCTGTTCTTTTTTCTGTGGCCTGGCCTGTTCTAGCCTGGGCAACCTGACAGATCTAGCCCCGTGCAGTCTCGGACTGTAACGGCACTTTGCTGGTCAGTACTTTCTTTCTGAAATTCGATGGTCCTTCAGTGAGCAGCCTCTAAAATTACAGCTTCCTCGACGCTTTCGATCGATTGTCCAATCATCATTAGATACAAATTAAAAGTTGACCTCCTGATTTTTCTTTTATGCCCGTTGCTCACCTCATTCCTTGCTTCGTGTTTCTTAGTATTAGTTACATCTAGTGGTATGCTTCATTCTACGTTACTTTACTTTTGTGCTGCTGGCTCCATGGGTGGATTATCCGGCTTCACTTATGTCTTGAATCACCCCACTCCATGATCGTCGACCTGAGGTGAGATCGTAATCCAGTCGTGTTCCACCTTCTTCACAATTGACAACCGGGTCTTCACTTGACCGCCTTGTCGCCGACGCCAAGTGCAAACGGGTTTAGGTTTGAAGATGAGTTTCGTGAGCGCTAAGTCTGTCTTTAGGAAAATGTGGCGAATGTGAATGTAAAACGGAGATATTCCTTTGCATCGCGCCCGAGCGGTAGCTTTCGATACGCGGTCAGTATATCGAGGCTCCAGATTTTCCTAAGGTATCAATCGTCGAACACTTCTAATGATCTTACATCCGGTGACTACGTGCACGGATGTGCAATCGTGCAGCATTTCTGTGCTGTACGGCTAACATCGTGCTAAATTGATTGGCCAACGGTAGTGAGCTGCATGCGAGTACACGCTGGAGTCTACCCACTCCATTTCTATTTCTATTTACCCCCTCATATCTGTCTAGGCCTGGGCAACCTGACAGTATCTTAGCCCACGTACAGTCTCTGACTGTGCGGCACTTTGCCTGGATCAGGCTTGTGCTTTCATACATATACAAAGTAGTACATGTTGGATCGCTTCTGGGTAAACACGTATTTCAGTCTCGGAGCTGATCCCGGGCCTTCGTAATAACATTACGCGCACGATCAACTTTCAGCTTCACTTAATCTTACTCCTGATCATTGGGTAACATACTGGAACAGAAGTATTTCAAGACTGGAACGTACTGGATTGGACAAATACACTTCACAATGATGAATTACCGCATTTGCACAATGGCAATGATCCAGCATCAATTGAAGATGTTAGACTATTGGTACCTTCCGATATTATATGTTATTCGATTTATTCGGGTCACTAATGATGCCGATAGAGACGCAATGTAGTGGAATACCGCCACTTTCTGTTTACACCCGACGGCACGGCTTACATCGTGCTAAATTGATTGGCCAACGGTAGTGAGCTGCATGCTGAAATACGCTGGAGTCTCGCTACCATTTCTATTTCTCCCTCATATCTGTCTAGGCCTGGGCAACCTGACAGTATCTTAGCCCACGTGCAGTCTCTGACTGTGCGGCACTTTGCCTGGATCAGGCTTGTGCATTCATACATACTCAGTACAAGGGCACAAGTCTGATCCAGGCAAAGTGCCGCACAGTCATAGACTGCACGTGGGCTAGGCTACTGTCAGGTTGCCTAGGTCTAGACAGATATGAGAAAGAAAATAGAAATGTTAGTGAGACTCCAGCGTGTTTCAGCATGCAGCGCACTACGGTTGGCCAATTAAATTAGCACAATGTTAGCCACACAGCACTGAAATGCTGCACGATTGCACATCCATGCGACGTTAAAAACTGCAGAGGTTTCCCCAAGTACTCTGAAAAACAGACTCGGTGATCACAAAACTTGTTCTGTACCCTATGTGATGTTCCAAACAAACGTATGAGTTTCAGAATGATTGAGAAGAGGAGAGTTGCCTTGATTTAGGCTTTATTCATCAGAAGAGCTAAAACAACGAACAATATAATAGTTAGTATAGATAGTTAGAATAGAATGCGAATTACAATAAAGCAAGCATATAAGAATACACAACATTCTCCTCGGCTGTTTTGATTTGGTTATACATGTGACGAATTCATGCGTCTCGATTTCGAAGTTCGTACGGACGAGTTCTTTGCTGTTTTGTATATAGTTCAGAGGAATTTGGATTGTTTACAGTCGATGAATCTGCTGTATCACTGGTAGGTTGGCAGTCAATGAGAACTGACTTAGGAACGTGAATGGGTAATGGTGGTTCGGATGTTTGTGGTGTAGGAGGGGGATTCGACAGGATTTCCGTATCTGATCGACGGCCTACTGGGGCAAGAGCACGAAGTGAAACGGTGTCTTCTCTTCCATCAGAAAATCGCACGCGAGCATACTGGTGGGTCACATTCAAGCAGCTCAACTTCGTCGACTAATGGCTCATACTTTGAGTTTCTAACATTTCTTCGCATCAGAACTGGACCGGGTGTAGTCAACCATGATGGAAGTGACAAACCATTGCTTGATTTTCTAATATGGAAAAACATTCGTTCGTGTGGAGTCGTGTTAGTGGCCGTACACAACAGTGATCTAATGGAATGTAATGCGTCTAGTAGAACAGATTCCCAGTGTGTAACATCCAGATTCCTGGAGTGCAATGCTAGCATAATAGACTTCCAGAGAGTGCCATTAAGTCGTTCTACTTGGCCGTTGCCTTGGGGGTTATATGGTGTGGTCCTGCTTGTAGCTACATTGTTTGCACAGAGGAACTCTCGAACAGCTTGTGACATAAATGAGGAACCACGGTCAGTATGAACGTATAGAGGCATACCAAAAAGCATGAATAATTCACGAAGACATTTGATAACAGTGGAAGAAGACATATCAGGACACGGAAAAGCGAAGGGAAATCTAGAATACTCATCAATAATAGTCAACAGGTATTTGTTCTTAGAGATCGAAGGAAGTGGACCCTTGAAATCAAGACTGAGTCGTTCGAATGAATGAGTAGCTTTAATCAGAGTACCATGAGATTTGTGAAAACGAGGTTTTAACTCAGCACAGATTGTACATTGGGACGTCATTGATTTGATTTCTTCCATTGAAAAAGGTAGATTTTTTTATGCGCACAAAATGTGCCATTCTGACAACGCCTGGATGACAAAGTGAGTCGTGTAGATCATTGAGTTTCACATTGGTTGTAAATGCTGCGCAGCTAACACGTGACAGGGCATCTGCGGCTACATTCTCGCTACCCTGCCTGTAGATCACGTCAAAAGAGAAAGGTGATAATTCTAAACGCCATCTTTGGATCTTGTCATTTTTTATCTTTTTAGAATGATTTATATCATACATAAAGGATACTGATCGTTGATCCGTTAAAAGCGTAAAGCGATGACCTAATAAAAATGTTTCCACTTTCTAAGGGCTTCAACAATTGCGTAAGCTTCTTTCTCGATCGCTGAATGGTGTTTCTCACTGTGAGAGAGCGTTCGTGAAAAAAACGCTACAGGTCGGTTGTTTTGTGTGAGTGTTGCTGCAATAGCGATATCCGAAGCATCCGTTTCAACCAGCAATGGAAGCTTATCATCAACAGACACGATTACCGCAGATTCGATATCTTTTTTTATTGTTTCGAAAACTGTTTGAACTGCCAAGGGAGGGGGAAAACAGCGATTATGAACAAGAGGATGGATTTTGTCAGAAAAATGAGAGATCCATTGAGAATAGTAGGAGAAAAGACCAATTATCCGCGGTTTGGATTTTAAGTCGTGAGGATAGGGTAGACATCTCAATGCACGTAAACGATCTGGATCTGGTTTGATTGTCCTGTTGGAGATCTCATATCCTAACAAGCGTATGGTTTGAACACCAATTATACTTTTATCATCATTAAAAGTAAGATTGTATTTCTTTGCTACTTCCATGAATTTTTTCAAATTCGAATTATGTTCATCAAGATTTTGACCACAAATTGTAATGTTGTCGATGTATGTGTCCGTTGCGCCAAGAACGGACATTGACGTGGTGCAGCGGCTTGCGTGCCTCGATGATCCATTGAGCTATACTGGGTGATGTCTTCGTGGCATCTTCAGAGTTACTCATACCAGGTTGGTCAATGGTGAGAAGCCAGACAAACACAGTCTCCTTGTCCCTCGCGGACATTGCATACCAGAAGAGGCGTATGAATCCGCAAGGATCACCGGCTCGACTGGGTGGGATGATGTCGGGAGTCCCTGCTTGGTCTCTACCTCGCGAATGGCTTGTGAACTGTACCTACGGTATCCGGCCCCGATAGGTGCGATCCTTAATCTCGCTCCGCTGCCTTGCGGGTTTGGCTTTCGGGCCAAAGGCTTGAGGTGGGTTGTCCTCAAGATCAACTCCTCTACTTCGGCCTGGGCAACCGGGTAGTATCACGCCCACACCCAAATTGATTGGGTGGCACTTTGTCATTTTTAAATGATTGTGTAAAAAAAGCGACCATTCAGTGCTTGTGTTCGACAATGTTTGCAGTACTCAGCAATCGCTTTCTCCGAATGGGTCGGTTCGACGGGTAGATAAATTGGACCTGAGTAAATCGCTAGTGCAGATTCCGCATTTTCAGACGGACCACATAAGCCCGGATTCGCAGTGGAACAAACTTATAGGTTTTCTGAAACTGAAGATAGACGAGAACTCGCAGATCGTTCAGAAAAGGTGCGTCGATGAACCTCGTTTTGTTGTACGCAGCAGAACAAAAAAGTGGATAGTACTGAAGCGAGCAGTGTGGGTGCAGCACAAAGCCAACAATATTTCTACTTCTTGGTAACATTTCCGCATGTTATGCAACAAAGTGACTGCACTTATTCGAGAGGATAAAGAGGCGCACCAATGGATGCTCCTGTCAAAAATGGAACGCAACAAAACATAGGCTATTCGCGATTACAAAACTCACTGAAACTAATCATGCTGCTTTCATCAAGTGAATTACAAGATATTGAAATTGGACACACACGGGGGGGGGGGCAAGTACCGAACCGCTTACCGGTTTGACATCGTGATCCAGCACGTAGAGAAAGTCCGCGCGTTTCACCGAAATACGGTCAATGGCGCCGGGCTCCAGTTGTTTCCCGCCAGAAGGCTGTTCCGGGTGTACAGGATACAAAAATGATGTAAACATAAACCAGAATAAGAGGTTATAGCATTATATGACGGTTATATGAGTGTATAATGATTGAATGACCGCGTAAACTAGACTAGAGTTAACTTGGTGATTTCAATGAGGAAAATTTTGAAACTTTGAGGAACTCACTGAGTCAGGTTGACAGAAATAAGGAAGCGGTGAGGATGTACACTGATTAATCAGACAGGAATCCAGCATGCAAACAACCATTACGCTTGAACAATCTTACTCTTTTGCTAGATACCTCGTTGTTTCAAAGAAAGTTGCAGAGAATGAGCCCGCTTGGTCGATAAAGACCGGTGATCTTCTGAAACGATCTTCCATTGAGAGATCTCGTGGGATGCACACGAAAACCTGAGAATTTGTTCCGTGGTTATGACGTAATGGATCTGGCATCAATACATCCTCAAGACAACCATTTCTAACGAAAGGGTGAGAGGCTCCGAGTAATTTGAAGAGCTAGAAGATGATCTTCAAAGGACTTTAGCTTCCAATTAGAGCCGAGCGGAAGGTATTTACCGACGCACGCGATGTGACGGCAAGCTTCTTAGCCTGAACCGTATGGGAGTTAAGGATACGTGAACCGCAGTTAACATTGCCCATTCTGAAAAGCAGTTTCAGTCGCTAAACGGTTGTGTTCCAAAAGATCTACATCAGGAAGTCTATCTTTGTACTTGCGGTACAAATACGTTTGCAATTGAGATATGAAAGCTCTTGACAGTGACCCTACGAGTTGGGAAGCACTTGCTCTGAACCGCTCCCTTAGGAGGCACTGGGCCATCTTCAAGCCGAAGAACACAAGACGATGCTCAAAGGTGCTGAACGTAGATCACACCATCGGCGTATAACTGTCGTCGATCGGCTAAGTACTGCCTATTACTGATGGAGCGCTGACGAAGACATTGTTTATCCTGAATCGGACTGTTTAGTCATCTGCACAATCTGATACAGATAGGTTGCCTTTGTTAATCTTCCTAAAGTCAGTGGATTTCGTCTTCCATGCTAGGCTCCCTGAGACTCAAGATCTTGGCCGCAAGATACACTTGAACATCTGTCCCCATGGTGAAGTTGGCAGAATCAGATTAGTGAATTCGAGGGTTAGGAAACTTGTAATGACACGTGACAATTGAAGCTACAAGGAAGCTGTCAGGATGATGATGATGATGATAATGATGATGATGATGATGATGATGATGATGATGATGATGATGATGATGATGATGATGATGATGAAGTGTATCTATTCATTGGTGGTCCTGGATTGTAGTTGGATGGGTAGGCGAGTGTACATGCGTCTTCTTCAAATAAACACGCCCTCATCTTCGTAGACATGAAACCGTCGTGATCGCATGGGGGTGAACCTTGGATATGTATGACAAACACATAAAAAGGAAAAGTACCTCCAGCGTGTTTGCACATGCAGCTCACTATCGGTGGCAAATCCGTTTAGCACGGTGTTAACTTTACCGCACCGAAGTGTTGCATGATTACACAACCGTGAAATTTCCCGTGAGATTCAAGCATCGGCGACAATATCGATTAAACACCGCCAAAAGAACACTTACGCTGATCAACTGGTACATCGCCGTCTGTGTGGCGCCTCGACACAGACCCTCAATTTCCGCACCGCTGAAATTCTTGGTCCTGGCGGCGAGCTCACGAAGACTCACGTCGCGGGCCATCTTACCGGCCTCTCGCATCCTCGCGGTGTGGATGTTCAGAATTTGCAGACGACCATCTTCGTCGGGCAGAGAGATTTCCATTTGTACCTTGGAATTGGGAAGTCACGTTGGAAATATTGAGGATATGAGGCTTGCTTACAGCATGCGCAAAGAGCACCATTGTTGACCGTAGCGTAATTCTCAGTGACCGTAAACACACATATATTTGGTGATGTTGTCAAGGTGGTCAAATGAAAACTAGCTCCCAGGAGGATGCAGATGCTGGCTAACAATCTGCAACGACCTCGCACATTAGCTGGTGTGATTTGAGACATCAATGTGAGCCGGCTAATCCACTTGTGGAGTAATTAATTGTTTGTTGCAACAAGCTACAAGCAAGAGACAGGCCCATTTCGGCTTTTCAACCGACTGGTGTCCGTCATAGAACAGCCGCAAAATAAATGCAACCTTCCTCACGACCGGTTTCGTGGGGTTTGAACTCATTGGGTCAGGATGTTAGGATCAGGATCGGAGTGGCTGTAATCACTGGAGAGATAGTAAATAAAGGAAGAACTTTAGTGTCATTCTCGAATACGAATTGCAGCCGTAAACAGCGCGAAACGAAAAAGCACATGGTATTGACCCATGTTGTACAGAGGGACGGGTCAACACGTTTTCCGATAAAACGTTTATTACGTCAAGCCAATTGAGGGCAGATCGCGTTCCTTGTTTTAACGTCCACACAGGCTTCAAGGTCACTCGATCCAGCCTTAAACACGTCACCCACCCACTTGTCGAATGCGTTCTGATTCATCCCTGAGGCTTCGAGGTCATTCGATCCAACCTAAATCACGTCACCCACACACTTGTCGAATGCGTTCTGACTCATCCCTGAGGCTTCAAGGTCACTCGATCCAACCTCAATCACGTCACCCACACACTTGTCGAATGCGTTCTGACTCATCCCTGAGGCTTCAAGGTCACTCGATCCAACCTCAATCACGTCACCCACACACTTGTCGAATGCGTTCTGACTCATCCTTAAGGTCAACCTGTCCAATGCGAGTCGCGTTGACCCACGAGTCCCATAACACAAGAGAAAGCGCCAAGCCCATCGAACTATTCACAAAGTCCATTATGGACCGTCGTAATCAACTTTGTGAATAGTTCGATGGGCTTGGCGCGGATGAGTAGTCCCAAATATAAACAACTTATTCTCCAAATATCGCTTAAAACAAGAGAAAGCGTTTAGTCCGCACATGCCAAAGAACAAAAACACCCTATCTAACACACAGGCAAACCATGTTACCCCAACACGCTCCTCAACATGTTTGTACCAGTTATCAATCGATTTCACGACCACCGTTGGGCTTCTTTGACCGACCTTAACGAATCGCTCATCGTTCGACAGCGGCTGACGTAGTCCAGCCGTGTTTCCGAGAATGTCGCCGCTCGAACGGTTCTGATGGAACGGCAGACTCGCCATTGCCGCCGTCGATCTTTTCGGTGCATCCTGCTGTTGTGTTGTGTAGGAGGGTGGTAGTGTTCTGCATATCAGCCGAAACCTCGTGATTCGCTGTCGTCTCTAAGACACTTTACACATCCACAAGGTGAATGGTGCCCAAGCGTTGGAAAACAGTGAACTCGACGACCAATCAGGCCAAAATAAAAGTATGCGTTATACGCCGTGGGCGAAACTCAACTGGGAAAGATGCTCGAAAACGTTTAGAGGCACCAAAGCAGGTGATTTCCCATCATAGTCATATAGTATCTCTTGTGACTACTCTGTGAGACCCAGAAATGGAAAAGAATCCTGAGTGGGATAACCCTCGAAGAACGAGAACAGCAGTTTCAACGAACGTGACTCAATCAATAAGGTTCACAAACATTCCCAAAGTGAGAAAGGCATAAAGTCAAAAGCGTGTCCAGCGGTCTGTTACACTTCACACGGACACATGCACACTCCACACTTTGAATCGATCAAGGTGCTTCACAAGACAACAAGAAACGCTGCACATGGCATCACGGGGTACATTAGGATAACAATCAACTGGTCGGTCACATACCTCGAATCGACCAGGTCGCAGCAAGGCCTCGTCAATCATGTCCTTCCGGTTGGTCATTCCGATCACGAGGACATTGTTCAGTTGCTCCACACCGTCCATCTTGGTCAACAATTGATTGACCACCGAGTCGTAGACACCAGCGCCGCCAGGCTAGAGGGGAAGAAAGAGGAAACGGGGGTGAGGCGACTTGAAGAGAAGACAAAGTGGGGGAAGGCGCTTGGCTAAAGGTTCATGATAACACGCTAAATATGGAAGAAAGTTTAGTCTCTATGTATGGAACAAAAGTGAGCATTGGTTGCGTACCACAAGACCGTCAGTGTCCGGGCTTATTTGCGACATCATGACCAAGGAGCATCATTTGTGATATTGGGCGCTAGACTGCTGGAGCTCATCATTCACTGAACAACGTTTACTCACATAATGCTCCCGGAGTGCATGAGGCGATAGACACCGTGTCAACACTATAACGAAAACAGCGGATTTGGCACAGTCTGTCCTGTCAATTCATCCACGCATTAAACGTCAACGGATGCATTGTCTTGAATGTGAACATGTTTCCCCCGCGCTCTCACCAAGGTGACGTCCAGCCAGATGGGATTCACGACATACAAGTTCAAAATGACTTAGGATCGTGTAGGCAGATTCTTGCATGTTTAATGTGCTTTATCGATTAGATTAGCGAGGAAAGCTAGTGGAAACTGCAAGGAAGCCGTCGTGCTGATGTCGCATTACTCGAGATGTAGATATCAAATTCCAGTGGTTCTGCGCCGACAGTACTTCAGATTTTTTAACTTTTTCATTTCTGAAGGGTTCACTTCATTGTTGTAGACAGCCAATGCTGGCTGTGATGATGATATCAATCTTAGGAGCTGCGTTCTCGATGATGCTGAGGTACCGCGATACTCGAAGGACTATCTTCTTGTGGTGATTAACACATTGAGTCATATTTTATTCGTATACCTATCTCATGCCTCCCCTTTTAGCAACAACTACTAAGCTTCTGTTATAGAAGTGTAAAGCCTTTCGAACGGACATTTGTCACTTTCATTCTCTAAACGTTTCAATCTATATCACACTACACTTCCAGATTCCAAAATTGTAGATAAACCACAAATAAAAGAATATATCTAATATGGTTTGGAACATGCTGACTTAGAGCTTCACAAACACACAAGGCCACGGGCATGCATTTCCATCACACACACATTACCATCTACGTGTGTTTGGTTGTACCAACCTTTTGAACATACACAAGCAACTTGTTTGACATTTTTCTACAGTTTTAAGCGCACGTAGATCTCGATCGTGCTGTCTCTACCTGATTAGTGCAAACAGCACGAAACCGGTAGTGGATGTGTGTGGATCATTTTTCAAGGACATGGGTTAAAGCACATCTACACGAGTGTTCGTTTTCTTTTGTGCGACTATCTCCACCTGGAGGATGAGTCGGCTTCAATGAAGATTCTTGGGAATTTGGGTACAAAGCGGCGTCCCCAGCACCACTCGGCGTTTGTTCCAGTCAGCTTCTCTAGCCTTTGCACATCCAAGTGCGACCTGCAAGGCAGCAAGGAGTTGTCAGAAAAATGTACTGTGTCTATCAGACTATTTCAGATTTTTCCTCAGGGTTTTCTCCTGAAGGCTTTCCTGCGATCGGGTATCCCACAAGGCAGTGGAGGTTGAAATTCAGCGTTTTACTTCCCTTAGATGAAATGCCATCCCAGGCTAACGAGCTCTATCTACCCTAAGCAAACTGGTTATCAGGCGCCAGTTACTCCCTCTCGCCCCTTCCCTGTTGAAGAAGAAGAAGAAGAGAACTTTATTCGTTAAAACGAATTTTCAGTTAATCAAAATAGTTTAAACACAGAATTTCAACACGAATAAGGGGGACGTCAAATTTTGATGGGAAAATTTGAGATTGCCAGTCACATTCAAAATCAAAACAGTTTCGGTTCCGTCTGCAGGCATGAATGAGTTTTCTTTCGCATTATTCTGACCGGCGCAGCAAATTCCCCATCCTTCAGAAAATAAAAATATTGCGCAGCGTTTAAAGCGTGCGGGGCATCAAACGTCCTTTGTTTACATGTTCACGACATGTTAAAACGTTTCAAAAAACAAAAGCTTCCGTGTTGACTGAAAAAATAAAAACGCATGAAAACAATAATTTTGATCACGGCCGATTCAAAGGCCCCGCTCTAAATATTTTGCCTGGCTTGCCGAAATACCTCCACGTGGTGCCAGCTGGGTGGGCTCGGTTCTCCGAGCTCAGCGAAAGGTTCGGCGGTGGTGTCTGAGGGTGTGGTGGGTTTTCGCCTGGCAAGCGTTCTCCCTATAAAAAGCCACAAAAATCCAATGATGAAATCACGACGCGGCGGATGTGACTCGCCGCTCCAAAAGTCACTGCCCCTTGTCCTATCCAAGGACATTGTATGGTGCACAGGCAAAAAATGAAGTCACCAACCTATCAACGGGGTTATCGGGCTCCGAACTGGAAATTCCCAGAAAAGGGCGTATGAACCGCTTCGTCGGTCACCGGCCACCGATAGGTGCGAACCCCTCTCGCTCCACTGCCTTGTGGGTAAAGGCTCGGGGTGGGACCCCCTAAACGAAATCTCCCCTACTTCGGTGTAGGCAACCGGGTAGTATCATGTCTACGTTCAACTATGCCGATGACAACGCTTTGTACCCCCCTTCTCGCTTTGTACATTTCATTGTTTATGTTGAACGGCACTATATCTGTATCAGATTGTGCAAATATAATAAATAATAATAATAATAATAAGAGGCAGTTGCGCAGGGCCCGTGCAGACCAGAAGCTAGACTTGCTTATCAGAGGCTATTTGAGACGCGCGCGCCATATGGGAGCATTTTATAGACAGTGGGAGCTTATCCCCACTACCACCCCTGGCTATGACAACCTTTGGACAGGACGGTAGTGCCAAACTTATTCAACAGTGACATACAAGCTCCATTTGTTTACCCTTGACATGTTCAAGATGCACATACAACGCAAAACCTTCGATGGCTTACCGGTGCAACTAAAATCACCATGAGGATGAGACAACATTCGCAACAATATAAAACATAAAGCAACACATACCGTCGAGCCTCGCTTTTTGCAAATCGCGTCAATTTCATCGAACACGATAATGTGCAACTTCGATTGCGGACCCAGCCGTTTCTCCTCTTCCTCCGCGTCCGCGAACAACTTGCGGATGTTGGCTTCCGACTCACCGACGTATTTGCCCAAGATGCTTGGACCGTTGACAATTTTCGGCGCTCGAGCGTTGAGCATTTGACCAATTTGGCGAGCTATCAGGGTTTTTCCCGTGCCTGGAGGTCCGTATAGAAGCATACCACGGACATGCTTTAGACCTGGAAAACAAAGGTGTGTTGAGAAGTTTAGAAATCGAGGTCCTCAGTCATTTAGTCACTGTAGATCGCGGCGTTGATGACGATTAGAATGAGTTAACATTCGAACATCGCCAAAAAACAACAACAACCGCAGGGACATCATGGAGCACAATCCTGATAGATGGATCATCTCTCACAGAAATACAGAGAAGGTCAGACAGTCGGAGCAAAGCACCCGATGAGTTGTCGCGTACAACATGTGGCATCGATAAGGAGAATTGAGTGCTTGATTGCCATTTAACCATGGCATGGTAAAACTGTCGGACGCTGCCGGTCGAAAATCCCATGAGATTTGGATGGATGCTAAGTTATTACATCCTAGACAACCAGCTGTCACGTGCGGAACAGCTGAGGGGAACCATCTTGCATGCAAGTATCCTCTTCTTCATTTTTATTTCTGGCAAAAGTGAAATAAGGGTTATGGCACATAGGCTCACGAAACAATCTCCTTTCCAGTTTGTATGCTTATTAGAGGAGGGGATAAAGGCTCCTCACACCCGGTTGGACTTGCTGGTCAAAAGACATGTGAAGGTTTGTATTTTGCATCCCCAAAAGCGTGACTCTGTCTGGACCTTACGCAAAGAACACATCCAGCGTCTTCAAGTATTTGACAACCGATGTCTCCGCAACATTCTAGGAGTTAGCTGTTACAATCGCATACGCACCGATGCTCTCCGAAATAAGTTGTTCGGTAGTAATGTTGATATAGAGAAGCAGATCAACCTGTATAGGTTACGCTTTACGGATGCCGGACCACTGACTTCCGAAACGGATTCTTTTTGCGATGCCACATCCTGATTGGCGTAAATCTCGGGGTGGCCAAACCGTCACGTGGCATAGGCAGTTAAAAACCCTTACTAGTAACCTTTCCAAAGTCAGCGCAGCGCGTCTTCCAGGCTGGTGTCCGCGCGATCAGATATCGCAATTGCTAGTTACGCTTCATGATATGTCCAGAAACAGTGTTCAATGGCGGTCTTGCACTAAGCATCTTCTTGGAGTGTTTTTATGTTGTCAAGCGGAGTGACGAGAAAAGCTTGTTATGATGCATGACAGTGAAAGCCGCAAGGAAGCTGCCATGCTGATCTAACTCTACTCGTTCACGAAACTTGTTTGAACGCATGTTCCATTCGAGGTGTAGGCACCTCTTCCCAGTTTGTTTGTGCTTACCCTTCTATAGAATCAGTAGCAATTTGAGTCCCACCCTTCCCCATCTTTTAGGATTTTACTGTTTCATGGTACGTGCGATCGGTGTAATGCTGTGCATGATGTTGTAAAAGATTGGGCGATTTATCAATAAGTTCACAGAACAATTAGTAGTGGATACCACTCGTGGTTGAAACAAGATTTTTAGAGACAAAGGAGTAAGATGAGTACTACCCTTATTGCACTGTAACAGGCCAAGGAGTTCTCGACTTACCCAACTGTTTCGCGATCGCAGGGGGAAACATTCGCGATGCGAACGTCCGTCGAAAAATGGTGGCGAATTCCTTGTCCAAACCACCGATTCCCAACTCGTTGAAATCCCAGTTCGGATTGATGATGCTCTGAAACTCACCTGCTTTGCCCATCGGCAGGATCTGACTTTCCGGTTGGCGTTCCCAGGTGATGAAAGTTTTCCCGGTCAGCACACCAATCTGCGGTGGTTTGGGGTAATGAATAAAAAGGAACGACAGTGGTAGGGAAGATTATTGAAACAATGCAATGAATAGTGTTCAAACCGCTCCGAGAGTTTGAGGTTATCGTGCCAAACAGAATATCGTTATAGTTAGTTTATTGGCAGGGTTTGTAACAAGGTTATCGATAGAATCTTTGCCAGCTGGAAGACTCGAGTAAATTGCAGTATATCTATCTATCTATCTATCTATCTATCTATCTATCTATCTATCTATCTATCTATCTATCTATCTATCTATCTATCTATCTATCTATCTATCTATCTATCTATTATCTAATCTATCTATCTATCATGATCTATCTAGCTATCTATCTATCTATCTATCTATCTATATTATTAGCTCTATCTATCTATCTATCTATCTTCTATCTATCTATCTATCTTATCTACGACTATCTATCTAGCTCGATCTATCTATCTATCTATCTATCTATCTATCTATCTAACTATCTGTCTGTCTATCTATCTATCTATCTATCTATCTATCTATCTATCTATCTATCTATCTATCTATCTATCTATCTATCTATCTATCTATCTATCTATCCATTCATCTGTACATTTATTCATGTATCTATTTTTTATCTTTGTGCTTTGAGATTTTCCGTTGAGCAGACAATAATCTATCTTGCATCTTTGATGGAGTAAAGACGAAATACTTACCTTATTGTCTGGACACTCCCCTTCTTCCATTGACATTGCTACAAAATATGAGAATACAGAGAAAACGTGAAAATCGTGTTGTTAAATGTAACAAAGCGTCAAATTGAGCAAGACGAGCTCCAAAAAGGTAATCTGGGTAAAACTGTTCAAAAATAAGACAAGATAGTATTTGACCGGTAAGGTAAATACGTGAGCATTATTGATGAATGGATGGATGGAAGGAACGATAAAAGAATAGGTGGATGGATGGATGAAATGACAGACCAATAGATGAATGAACTGGAGTCCAGTCAGATCTGGTGGTGTAATATTCAAATGTGAACGCACACACGAATAAATCGCTCACTTGAAAGATGTTTCACAGTGATCCGGAGCAGCTTTCGGAAAAACTGGAACGTGATCAACTGGTCGACGGTGAGCGGGGTGTCTGCGTGCTGCTTGCTGAATTCAACCGACATCAGATCGGTTTCCGGTGGGTCTCCGACTAGTCTGAACGTAGGAGAACATCAATAAACAATAAACAGAACGGTGCGGCAAGTCTCGGACGGCTAGACAGCAAACGCGCGTGACTGCGTGCATGAGATAACAGCGCATTCATTATACCGGATAAATATTTGTAAGCTTTACAGTTTGAAGCTACTGTTTAATAGGGGTTCCTACAACGTAGCACGCTTCCAAATGTTGTCATAGCCGGAGGTGGCAGTGGGGATAAGCTCGCGCTGTTTATAAAATGTTGCCGTATGGTGCGCGTCTCAAATAGCATATGACAACTAAGTCCAGCTTCTGGCCTACACGAGTGGCTCACCGAGTCCGGCGGGACTGCTTCTACAAACAGGAGAAGGGGCGAGTGACTGGCGTCTGAAAACCAGTTTGCTTCGGGCAGATGGAGCTCATTAGCCTGGGAGGGCATTTCATCTAAGGGAAGGAAAACCCTGAATTTCAACCTCAGCTGCTTTGCGGGATACCCGATCGCGGGAAAGGCTTCGGGAGAAAACCCTGAGGAAAAACCTGGAACAGAGTCTGGTAGACGGTTAGTTGGTGCACACCACCTCTTTCTGACAACTCCCTGCTGCCTCGCACTTGGTTGTGCAAAGGCTAGAGACGCTGACTCGAACAAACGCCGAGTGGTACTGGGGACACCGCTTTGTACCCAAATTCCCAAGAATCTTCATTGAAGCCTGCTCATCCTCCAGGAGGAGATGGTCGCACAAAAGAAAAGAACGAACCACGATGTTCAAACACAGAATCACAAAGTAATTCCTCGTCAAGCGCTCATGGATGACTGGAATTATGTGTTGCTCACATCCCTCGCACTTAAACACCACAACCGGTTTTGGGTAGTTTATCGTCATTCAGTTACACTGAACCTAATCTTACTGTCTCCATTTGACGACGATAAACAACCATTAAGTGGATATGGTGTGTGAGTGTGAGCAACACATGAATTCGTTATCTTTTTTCCAACCAAAGCATTTCCAAATTTAGTGGAGCAAGTACGCTTTTAACTCTTTCGGTAACAGTAGACAGACCCACGTTTCAGCCCGGTTGTACTAACATAAAGATTATAAACAAACTGAAGCTATCGCAGATTATATAGCGTATAAAGCCTCAAATGGCGCCCATAAAACATCGATGCGGTATATTAGACTTAGGTGGGAACAGTGATTTTGTACGCAAATCCCTAAAAACCACCTCGGACAATGACAGCAAGAGATAATTGGCTAAAGATGAGTAGATCAGCCGACGTTTCGATAGCTACATGGATCCCACTACAGGGGAAACCCGCTCAACCTGATAACACATCAATGTGCCTATACAGATTTGCCTGAATCTGTCTAAACCTGGGCTACCTGACAGTATCTCAGCCTACGTATGACTGGACGACACTTTGCTTGGATCAGGCTTGTGTGACTTCGTGCTTACATACGGATCTCCCACTGACTCATGTGGGTACATTTTCGCTAATGGAGCGTAGATCTGTTTAGGTAGAAACAGCGCTAACCTCGTTCGACAAGAAACCCTTCATCCATCGAATGAAACTCAAACTTGTTGGTGGCCACCTTCGGTCAATGTTGACCATGGAGATGTACATCATAGGCGCATTATGGTTTCCTGCTTCACAGCGTTACAGATGACAAAGCTGTCCGATTCGAGAGGAACAATCTCTCCCGCAGCGCCGAAAGCGATACTCAGTACTCGCTAGGTCAATGTCAGTTGCAAGTTGAAGGCTGCAGTCGAGAATGCAGCATTCCCCTTTCCCAGCTTGCAGATGACGCTTTACACATTGCCTCAGATAAGAGCATCCTGAGGTTGATTTATTAGAGGCGATCAGCAAGGACTGATGTCGAACGCATGAAATCACGAGTGTGGACTCAGCAACGTGTCACACATTAACAGAGTGTGCATGAACCATGCCTGAAAATCTACAAGAGAAAATCGCAAAGTGACTCAATACAAAATGACGGCGAGATTAAACATACCCGGAAACAGAAGCTAGACCAAACCCGCGCACCCACACATATTTAGGCGACGAGCGATCTGGATTAACGTACGCCTTCGGAAGGTATAAATCCACGGCCAACACGGCTGATTCCAAACAATCGCGGGCCAAATTAAAAGCGTACGGACGAATGTCCACTGTGTCGCCAATTGATATGTTTGTCCATTCTAGCTGGAATCAAAAGCAATAGTGCTGATAGCGAGGTTAATTGCATACAGATGCTATTTAGCTTCCGTAAAACATGGTAATCTTGAGCAGCCTGAGGAGTGGCTGTTGCAAAAAGTCGGTTTTCTTATACCTATTGATTCAACTACCACTTTAAAGGAAAGCGATCATCCATATGAGCAGCATCAATAATGAGGATATTGAGGATGAGCATCAAGAAAGCTTTGGTTATTGATGTGTGTTTATCAAGCAGCGATCCGCCCTGCACTACTTTATGGATGTGAGACGTGGCAGCTGAGGGTACAGGAAAGTGTTTGACCATTTGGATCTTAAGATAGTCTCCAGTGTTCTATATACTGACCGGGTATCTAACGCTAACGGAATACCTACGCTTACCGTTCACATTCACCAGCGAAGACTGCACTGGTTTGGTCACGCGCACCGAAAGACAATTTCAGCGCTCACAAAACTTGTTCTAGACCCAAAACCCGCTTGTACTTATAGTTGACGACAAGCCGGTAAAAGTGAACACCGGGTTGTTGATGATGTAGATGACCTGGGGCTGTCCATCATTTACTGCTTTCGAATATGGAAACGCGTCTGGATTGAGATCCGCAATGATCTCACATCCGATCGAGGTATTTGGGCAAGCGTCATTCGAGACATCTGAGAAGCCAGCCGCAGTAAAATAATTTTCATCGCGTGACCTAGAGTCGCGCAGCAAATCCGGCGCTGGACAGCAGCGTGTAATGCGAGATAGTCGATTTCAAACACTTGGGGATGCAAATTTCAGCGAGAAAAATTCTCAACGCAAATTCTAAAAAAGATGTATCGAAATCATCTTTAGTTATGGTTGGTTTTGTCAAGGATACTCAGAATCGGATGCAGCTTAGATAGATGTATGTAAGACACAACGATCACGGACTCATGCATAATGCCGCACAGTCATCGACCGTATGTGGGCTACGATGCTGTCAGGTCACCCAGGCCCAGCCAGATACAGGGAACGAAAAATAGCATTGAGAACCCAGCGTGTTTCCGCAAGATCGCACATCCGTGCACTTTAAATAGATGAGTGGCGATGAAAACCTGTTATGATAATGTCCCTCAAAGCCGCAAGGAAATTATCGTGAAGATGTCGCTCTATTCGTTCACGAAACTCGATTAAATACCTGCTCCCTGTCTGTGCTTAATCTTCTAAAGGTTTAGTAGCTTTTTAGGTCTCACCATTCTCAATATTTCTGGACATTTTCTAAGGTTGCGCGGCAGCACTGAGCTGCATGAAAAAATACGCTGGATTTTTACTATCATTTGTAGTTTAACTTCTGACGTCTGTCAAAGCCTAGGCAACTTGATAGTACCCTATCCCACGTGCAGTATATGACTGTGCGGTACTTTTCCTGGCTCCAGGCTTGTGATGACGTACACCAAAAATAGCATTTAATTATCTTATAGTTGTTGCCAATGTAATGCTGTGCGTGATAATAATGATGTTGTATTTGAAGCTGGGCCGTCTCCATGGCTGTGGCACACGCGACCCAACAGTCAGATAAAGGACTACGAATTGTGGTTATTGGTGACAATGTAGTTACCTCGGAGTAGTGGGTTGAGCTTGCATATTGTCAATTGAAATAGAGTTCCAAATATTGTCATAGCCGGGGGTGGCAGTGGGGATAATCTCCCACTGATTATAAAATGCCCCCATATGGCACGCGTCTCAAATAGCCTCTGACAAATAAGTCCAGCTTCTGGCATGCACGAGTGGCTCCCGAGCCCGGCGGAACTGCTTCTACCAACAGGAGAAGGGGCGAGGACGAGTGACTGGCGTCTGAAAACCAGTTTGCTTCGGGCAGATGGAGCTCGTTAGCCTGGGAGGGCATTTCATCTAAGGGAAGGAAAACCCTGATTTTCAACCTCCGGAGCCTTGCGGGATACCCGATCGCAGGAAAGCCTTCAGGAGAAAACCCTGAGGAAAAATTTGAAACAGTCTGATAGACAGTACATTTTTCTGACAACTCCTTGTTGCCTTGCAGGTCGCACTTGGATGTGCAAAGGCTAGAGAAACTGACTGGAACAAACGCCGAGTGGTGCTGGGGACGCCGCTTTGTACCCAAATTCCCAAGAATCTTCATTGAAGCCGACTCATCCTCCAGGTGGAGATAGTCGCACAAAAGTAAAATAGTAAGTAATTGAAATAGGAAGGAAAGCGTGACACTCGCTATTCTGCGATACAGCCTAATCGGACGCAGATGCCTCTTGAGCTATCGAAGCCCAATCCCATGGGTTACTCTCATTCCTTTATCGATTCTCTTCCGTGTACTATTCAGACATTTTCATTGTAAATTGAATGCTGAATAAGATGGCAGTAATGTTGAAGATAATCTTGAAATAAAAGCATGTTAGATTACTTGTGGTTGCTGGTTGATACTACTTAACAATATAAAAATCGCTATGAAAAATTCACACGGAAAAACACTGAAATCCTGTGGAAATGTGCATGGTACAAGTATTAAAGCCCTAGCCCGGAGTGCACGGATGTGCAATCGTGCAGCTAACATTATGCTAAATTGATTTGCCACTGTTAGTGAGTTGTATGCAGAAACACGTTAATGTCTCACTGACATTTCTATTTTTATTTTCATATTTGTCTCAGCCTGAGCAACCTGATAGTACCTTAGCCCATGAGCAGTCTATGATGGTGCCGTGCTTTGCATAATAAAACCTTGTGATTTTATACAATACTGTATGTGGTGTGAAATGCTGTCAAATTGTTCAGGAAATATGCACGAGCATTCGATCGGACACATAACAAAAGCACCCATTCTGACCACAGTGACGCTACCATGAACAAACCTGCGCGGGTCCAAACGCCAACTTTCCTGCGGGCACATCGTCGTGCGATCTCGCACGAAACACATAGCTGTTCCCGCCAGTGTGAACTGAAATGACACTGAAAGATTGCGGAATCATAAAACGATAAAACGATTGGAACTAACCTGAGACTATCATTGTAGTCACGTGGGTTAAAACACGCACGATTTCTCAATGAAAGCTGACGGAAGGGCAAATGCACAGCTACGAATTGGGACTGGAGATGCATGCGAAATGTTGAGCAAAGGACTTACCATTCGTTGCTGACGAGAATCGTTAATATTAACGACTTTTTTGGGACTGAAAGATAGGCACGGAAGTCAAACGAAAGAAATACTTCAAAAATAGAACGTAGATTGAAAACAAACAAAAAATCTGATAATTTGAAAAGCAGTTAAATCGTTCAGGATGACTGTTTAATGGTTATTGTAAAACACCATAGCTGACGGATATAAAAATGGAGACGATTTCTAGGTTCGATCTCAAGCAGGAGTGGCTAAAAATTTCAGTTTGCCATCACGGTTTGCTTTGCAACTTCTAACTCAGAAAGCATTGTTGCAAGAGTGGCCAGATTGTGATTTAGCTGAACTAAATGAAGGCTTTGGCCGTTAAACTAGCTGCAGTTGGGGGCGAACCCTCTCCCATTTTGAAGTCCAAAAGACCCGAATTCGCAATGGCTTCTTACCATTAGTAACATGACTCAATATCGTGTTCAGTAGCAGTCTTGGAGTGTTTGATTAATCCTGTACGTTGTCAAGTTGAGTGGCGAGAAAATCGTTCTCCGATGTATGGCACTGATGTTTGCTCGCTTGCGATGGTTGGGACATGTTTTGAGAATGCCTATTCACCGTTTACCGTACCTCGCCTCATTCGCAGAGCCTGACAGAAGCTGGGAAAAAAGATCGGGTAGCCAGTCCATGAAGTGGTGCGTTGGGATGAAGAAACTCATCGTAGCGCTAGGCTCAGTTGGGCGTAATCTTTTGCCAGGGTGGGGTCCAAAAGCTTCACCGAATATTCGGCTGGAAACTTCACGCGATATGGCTACAAACCGAATTCTGTGGCGCCAGTGTATTTTATATGTGTGTCATAAATTTTTTATCCGGTATTATTTTACATAAAAAACAGAAAAACAAAAAAAACAAAAAATCGCATGCAGTGAAACTACAAAAACAAGCTGTTTTTTGCTTTTGCTTATTCCGCTTGAATGCTTCCCCTTTTTCACGCGCCTGCTTATCTGCTTTTCCTGCTTCATATTGCTTGGCACTTTGTCTGGCTCCAGACTTGTGCTTCAGGATGATGATTATGATGATGTATGGCACTGAAGGCTTCAAGGAAGCTTCCATGCGGATTGAATGTGAGTCTGATTGGATGTGTAGACAAATAATTCCAGAGAGTTTGTGCATAATGTTCGACTGGGTCAGTAGCCTTTTCGGTCTAACCCGACGACATGGGCGGTTAAGTTGGACCTTCCTCTTAATCTAGAAACGTGTCACTTGCTCTCTACACTGGCAGGCAACATGATTGTCTCTACGCCCTCAGCTCACACGGAGTTCCGTAGGGTAAAGTCTACTAAGGACCTAGGAATCGTACTCTCCGCTAACTTCAAGTGGGCTGACCAATGTACTGCTGTGGCTCAAAGGGCCAGGAGGGAATACTTTCAACTACTTTCAGCCCTCACTTTCAGAAAAGCTAAAGTGCTATTGCCCCTCTACAAGGCAATAGTAAGACCACATTTAAAATACTGTATCCAGGCTTGGAAGCCGTATTACCAGAAGGATATCGCGCATCTAAAAAAGGTACAGAAGCTGGCCACTCGCATGATCAAGGGGTTAGCATACACCAAATATGAAAATCGTATATTAGCATTGCACGTCCATTGACATTGCTCGCTTAAGAAGAGGCAACTTAGGGGGATCTTATAGAGACCTTTGAAGTTGTCAAAGGATTAAGTTGTCTCGAATTCGATGACTTATTTAGGTTCTCTCCTTCGGTTGGTAAACGAAGGCAGTCTTAAGCTAAGAAAACAGCACACCAGGTTGGAATCCAGAACACACTTCTTTAGCATCTGTGTAGTGAACGCTTGGAACTCACTTCCTGCAGAACTAATCTCGGCAAATTAATTAAATGCTTTCAAACATGGGCTGGACGAACGGTGGCAGGTGCTCTTTCCTGAGCATTATCTCTAAGATTAAATCCATCCCTATTTATTGTCAAAAACAACAAAAATATTAAGAAAATGTTTTGGGAAATACAAAAAGCGTTTGTTTTCTTTTTTCGTTTTTGTTAAAATAAACTGCTGTCCATCGTCTTTTCATTCGATTGGACATGCAACATGCATTAACTCTCTCACCTTTGAGTGATGAGACCTCTCCCATCTTCCGTTCACAGGTACACACGCCTGTGTTACTTACGAATCAATCCTGGTAGTGGCGAATGTTTTGAAGCACACCTCCGAAAGAATCTGGGCACTCGTTTGGACTCGGTCGTGAATTGTCGACCGGGTCACCGATTTCGACAATTCCTCTGATGGAATGATGGTTTAGTGCATTGGTATAGATTTACATGACGTCCAACTGGAACTTCGACTTCGGTTGGTTGTTGAAACGCAATTCTATTCAATGTTCGAGAATAGTTTGAAAACGTTTCTCGGGTTTCGGAATGTAGCCGGCTTAAAATAAAACTGTAGTGTGCTTAAATCTGGTTTCCGATCTGTTATTCATGACTCGCTGTAGAGAGCACGCAGAATAAATCGCGTAGGTTTATCAACCGAAACTTCGGGTAAGTTTAATAAATGCGTCGGAAATTTGCTGAAGTAAGTCAAATCTGTAGCCACAAATACTGTTTCGATTTGACAGAACTAGAGCCATAAATACAGTGGTTCGCTAGGCAGACGTGCGCCAGGTTGTAGCCTGCAAAATCACAAAACATTTTAAGTATTGTTTGACAGGCCTTGTATGCAAACTGAATTAAAGTTCCCGCAGTTTAATCCATCATAAATTACTAGATAATATTGGAGTTCAAACACTTAAGTTTCTGGTCAATGTGTAGTAATTGCTCGTTGCCTATTAAATTTGAGATTATAGAACAATCACTCTCGTTTCTATTTTCCCTTATTCATTTCCTTATTATTTCCTTGTATAATCAAATTAATTAGAATTTCGAACGATGGCTAAGTTATGACTGCTGCCTCTCAATACCTACGCTGATCGTGACACTGAATTAAGAGTGGAATTGGCAAACATTGCATCGGATTACAGATACGTGGGATTTGAATGTTGACTACATCATTCATTCGTCGGTCAAAAAAATAGCTGATGAAATGGTTAACAAATTTTTGTGGACCATAATGCTTTTTAATAAAACTACACATTAGTAAAATTGTAAATAATATTTGTCGTTTGCAATCGTGCAGTACTTTTGTGCTGTGCGGCTAACATCGTGCTAAATTGAATTGCAACCGGTAGTGAGCTTCATGCTAAAACACGCTGGAGTCTCACTACCACTTCTATTTCTATTGTTCCGATATCTGTCTAGGCCTGGGCAACCTGACAGTATCTTAGCCCACGTGCAGTCCTTGACTGTGCGGCACTTTGCTTGGATCAGGCTTGTGCTTTGTAGTTTATTGTCGCATATTGTACAGTACCTCCATGAATTCGGATGACATGATCATTCCTGGGTCTTGCACTACAGCTATCCTGAGATTTTTTCCCGACCTTAATTGACTCCCCATAAAACAACTACATATTATAAATCTAGAAGACAGCAACTTTTCAAAACAATGTACAATAGAATGTTCATTATCAATAAAAACATGATCATAAAAAGAATCTTTGTCAGTATTATATCAGTTGCAAGCAGCGAAAGTTGACTTGACACACAATCGCGGATGGGGGAAAGTAGGGCTTAAAAACTATGAATTAAGTATTACTTATTCGAGCAGGGTGGATTTCTTGTCATACAGCTCAATAGATAACATACGCGAGAAACATAAAAGTAATTATGAAAATAATCATTTATTTCAACTTTACATGTGGCATGTGCGGTAGTAGAAAGAGCGACCTATATAAAACCAAATGTCGTAAACGAATAAATAGTTTATTGTATTGTGGTGCTCACATCCCCATCCCTTACACACCACTACCGGTTTCAGGCTGTTTGCCGTCATCAGGTGGAGACAGTAAGATCAGGTTCAGTTCGTTTGTATTAAATTGAAAAAATACGTGAGACACAATTACAGATGATAAACACATAACTGAGTTTTGAAGTAGAAAATAGATGCGTCATTTAATAAATCATCACTATAGACGAAGTTGCACTCAACGAACCACCGTTGTAACGTGTATACGTGTTTATAATCACGCGTTAATCTTTGGTCAAGGTCAAGGTCAAGTTCAAGGTGCACATGGTTGAAGGTGTGGAGACTGATCAAATAACAAACAAATAATATTTAATTAATAGTAATCAATAATACTGTTATTCAAAAATTCTCGTTGTCAACCTTACAATAATTACAACACACCCTTTGTCCACGCACGGTTTTCGTTCTTCAGTGGTTGTATCGTAGTCAAAATTGTTCAGTTCAGTTCAGTTTGCAGTTCAGTTTGCACAGGACAGTATGTGGCTAACAAGCCAATCGAGCGTCCAGAATTTCTTTCGGTGGAAAGCTGCAGAGAAGCCCCCACCACTGCCAAAAAGTATATTCTTTTTGTCTGTTTGAAATCTTCGCCGATCGCGAAGCCAAGAGCTTATCCGGTTGACTTGTGGTGTTTCCTGTACGTGAAATTACAATATGTATGTAAAAAAGTAAAAAGGTAACCACTCACAATAATTCTTCGATTGAATTGGAAACGATTCTCCCCAGCTTGGCAATTGACTATTCCGGTCCAAACGTCAAAGTATTATCACCACAGTAAATCCAAGAATTAGGTGTGGCTGAAATGTGGAGCGGTCCTTTTATAGCAGACAAGCAATCTTTCCACAATCCACAGTCAGAACTCCAAACACGCAGTGCGGGTATCAAAGGAGATGAGAAGATCGACTCCGAGCAAACGAAAATTTTTATTCGTAAAATCCGGGTACAATTCAAAAAGTGTACATTGATTGATACAAACAAAAATGTTTACAGAAAAACGCCATAGTACTCCCCCCCTAGAGCGTCGGCCTAAAGAAGACGCTCGAAGAAATCGTTAGGCAGTGAAGTCATCAAACTTTGATGGAAAATGGACTCTACGACCAGATCGGGTTTGCCTGTTATGGTCGGTTTGTTTGATACACGGGGGTAAAGGGGGTTTCGTTGGGGGTTCGGGAGTACCGGTGAGGGGTGGAGGGACAAAATCTTGAGGAGCAACGTTCGGGGTATTTTCTTTCGCCTCTGGTGCCGGTTCGACGTAGGCTACTTTCAAACGATCGACGCTGACGGTCTCGTGTGTTCCGTTGCGGTCAATAACGAAGTATTTCGGATACCTGTTGATTACCTTGTATGGCTCTATGTATGGCGGCTGTAGCGGTCGACGTACATGATCTACTCGCACAAACACGAAGTCGCAAGTATTCAAGTCGGGTGGAATGTAGCAGGGTTGCTCATGCTGTCGAGTTGGAGTAGCCCGTAAGTTTTTCATGAAGCTGCGAAGGCGGCTGACATATTGTGGCACAGTAAGGTCCAATGATGTGACGGAAGATGTCAGGAATTCGCCTGAAAGGGTAAGTGTACTACCATACACCATTTCGGCAGCTGAACACCCTATGTCTTCTTTCACTGTGGTACGTATACCAAGAAGTACTAGGGGTAGTTTCTCGGATCAACGTTCAGTATTCCCATGACACATGAGTGCGGCTTTCAGTTGGCGGTGAAATCTTTCGACTAAGCCGTTCGAAGAAGGGTGGTAGGCTGTAGTCAAAATGTGTTTCGTACCGAGCATGTTGTTCAGTTCCTTGAAAAGCGTTGATTGGAATTGGGAACCTCGATCAGTAGTAATGGTGTTTGGTACGCCAAAATTACTGATCCAGTGCTGAACAAAAGCTTTAGCAACAGTTTCTGCACTGATATCAGGGATTGCTACTGCCATTGGCCAACGCGTAAAGCGATCAATGCAGGTAAGTATGTAGCAACATCCGTTAGAGACTGCTAGTGGGCCCACGAGATCCAAATGCACGTGTGGGAACGTACCAGGGTAGCTGATAGTGTGTCGTTGAACCTTGCTCTGTTGACATCGCAAGCAACTTTTTGTCCAAAGTTGTATGTCTTTATGCATGTCAGGCCAGAGGTAGCGAGAACTGATCAATTTTCGTGTCGCTCTTACTCTTGGATGTGAAAAACCATGCAAGTGGTCAAAAACTCTACGTCTCATGTCTGATGGGACGATCGGACGCGGTTTTCCTGTTGCCATGTCACAAACCAGGTAATGTGGAGAATCGGGTATCGGGACTCGGCGGATTTTTCCCATCTCTGAAGTTTCATAGCGGCTTAGTACCGGATCGGATTGCTGCGAACGTGCTAGTTGTTCCAAATCGATTCCGGGCAGGTCGATGGCACTCAGTTGAATCCGAGAAAACGTATCCGCCACTGTGTTTGACGAGCCTGATAGGTAACGAATGTCGCTCGTGAATTGGGAGATGTAGTCTAATTGACGGATCTCTCGCGGTGAATAACGATCGGAAGTTGTGGCGAATGCAAACGTTAGCGGTTTGTGGTCGGTGTAAACCGTAAAACTGCGACCTTCGAGTAAATGCCGGAAATGGCGAATGGAATAATAAACAGCAAGGAGCTCGCGACCAAAGGTACTATATCGTGTCTGCGCTGGCTGTAGTCGGCGTGAGAAGAAGGCTAGGGGTTTAATCGTGTTATCGACCTCTTGTTGGAGTACTGCGCCTACCGCTTCGTTTGATGCATCAGTAACAAGCGATAAGTGAGCATCTGTCTCGGCTGATATATACGTCAGAGTTGTCGCTTGCTCAAGGGCGGATTTAAGCGCGTCAAAAGCTTCGATCGCTTGTGGATTCATTGAAAAATTTCTTTCTTTGCAGCGAAGTAAATCTGTAAGCGGTTGAGCTAACTTCGCGCAATGAGGAATGAATCGTCTATAGTAGTTAACTAGGCCCAAAAATCGGCGCAACTGGCGGATTGAACTCGGGCATGATAATCGCGGATGGCAGAGACTTTCTGTTCAACGGGTTTAATTCCGGTGGAATCGATGCGGTGACCGAGAAAGTCTAGTGTTTCCACATGGAAGATGCATTTATCTGGATTCACGACAATCCCATACTGAGATAGGCGCTGAAAACCTCTCGAAGATGCTCAACATGTTCTTTCGATGTGTTACTAGCAATTAGCACGTCATCAATATAAAAGTATACGAAGGGCAATCCCTTAAATACTTGATCCATAAAACGCTGGAAAGTTTGTGCGGCATTTCGGAGGCCAAATGGCATTCGTACGAATTCATATAAGCCAAATGGTGTCGTGACAGCCGTTTTAGGGATATCTTCCTTCGCAACTGGTATTTGGTGATAGGCGCGTACCAGGTCAAGCTTCGAGAACACGGTTTTTCCGTTTAGGGACGCCGTAAAATCGTGGATGTGTGGAATGGGATAACGGTCTGGTACCGTAATGCGATTAAGTGCCCTGTAATCTCCGCATGGGCGCCACGTATCTGCGGTACTTTTTTTTCAACCATATGTAGTGGAGAAGCCCATGGTGAGGTCGACGGGCGGATGATTCCTAGCTCCAACATATGTTCAAACTCTTGTTTGGCGATCGCTAGTTTGTTTGGAGCTAGTCTACGATGTTTGGCAAAAACTGGAGGGCCACGTGTGACAATGTGGTGTTCGACCTGGTGTTTGACCACATTTGTGAATGACTGTGGATTGAAGATCTCCGGAAACTGGACTATGAGTTCCTTACAAGTCTGGGTGACGAGTGGAGTTAAAACTCGAATAGACTGTATGGGTGCGTAATGGTATTTGCCTATTGAATTTAACTTCGTGGTGTTATCAATAAGCCTTCGTTGGCTTATGTCCACCGCAAAGTTGAAATTAGACAAAAAGTCTGCACCCAAAATCGGAGTTTTCACATCTGCAATGGTGAACACCCAGTGGAACGACCTTCGTAAGCACAGGTCTACCGCGAGGGACCGATGACCATAAGTGGCTATCCGAGTACCGTTGGCCGCCTGAAGGGTCAATCCCGACGGACACTTGCGTTCGGTTTCGTTAGGTGGGATGACACTGAGTTCCGCACCGGTGTCTACCAGAAAACGCAATTTCGTTGTGTTGTCAGAGATATAAAGGAGACGGCTAACTTTGTTGCCAGGCAGTGCAGCCGTTCCTACTGCCTGACATAATCGTTTTCCCTGCTCGTTAGATTTGGGAACAAAACTGCAGGGTCTGGTGCATTTGTAGGCGCGTTCACCGAATCTGTGGTGGTAATAGCAAAGACCTGGCCCTTTACTCCGACTTCGTGAATATCGTCCATTTGGACTGTGTCTCTGTGATGACCGAGATCGATCATTTCGTGAAGTATGTATGTGCATGCAAAGTTCATCGAGTCGCGAGTTCAACTCGGAGATCTCTGATTCTAAAGTTGAAGGAGTTGATTTATGGGGCGATTGTACTACTGCAATGGTTGGCTTATGATGTTCATACACTCGATCGGCGATGGCAGCAAGCTTATCTAACTTGTAATCTTCGACCACCGAAAGTGCTTTTCGAACATCGTTGGGTAGTCTTTGCAGCCACAATTCTTTTTAAATCGGTTCGCCAACTGGTGTTGTACCCTGTAACTCGATCATTCGGCGAAAGAGTTGCGACGGTGTATTGTCACCTAGTTCGATACCCGAGAGTAATTTGCGTACGTTTTTCGCATCAGATGCTGCTATACGCGATATCAAAGCTGACTTCAGTACATCATACGGTTTATCAGCAGGTCTGTTGTATATGATATCAGCAACTTCGGATGCGGCTGCGTGTGGTAAACTTCCTATGACGTAACAGTACATTGCTTTTTGGCTCGTAATGCGTCGAGTTTCGAAAATAGCTTCTACTTGAGCGAACCATAATCTAGGGTTAGCTACGCCAAACTCAGGAAGTGATAAATGACCAATATCTGCTGGGATAGGTGCTGCCTGTGGAATACTGTCCATATTGATGAAAAAAATGTAAAAATATGCTACAAAATCAAAATAGTGGGGAGTATGCTATAGCGAGAATAATCGGGCTCACCAAATTGTGGTGGTTCAGGCTACGTGAAATTACAATATGTATGTAAAAAGTAAAGAGGTAACCACTCACAATAATTCTTCGATTGAATTGGGAACGATTCTCCCCAGCTTGGCAATTGACTATTCCGGTCCAAACGTCAAAGTATTATCACCACAGTAAATCCAAGAATTAGGTGTGGCTGAAATGTGGAGCGGTCCTTTTATAACAGACAAGCAATCTTTCCACAATCCACAGTCAGAACTCCAAACACGCAGTGCGGGTATCAAAGGAGATGAGAAGATCGACTCCGAGCAAACGAAAAATTTTTATTCGTAAAATCCGGGTACAATTCAAAAAGTGTACATTGATTGATACAAACAAAAATGTTTACAGAAAAACGCCATAATTCCACTTGATGATTGTGGGTTGAGTGCGGAATATACGATTGACAACACGGCATAGTTCATTTGTATGCAAATACACCGCTGAGCATCGGAGATAACCGTACTGAATTATTCTTAAAATGGACTTACATTGTTCAATTTGTTAGTACTTGACTTATCATACATCCGTAAATTACCAAGGCTCACCGTCGACGTAAACCTTGAAAACACGATAACAATAAATACGTATTTGCGCAATCCATATCGCTCTATACATAAAACTAAATGATTACCGATGCGAAATCAAAATTATGCATCAGTATTATTGAAAAAATTGAATTTATTACCACGACCGTAGAACGTGGTTGTCATCGGATTCAACTCCGTAGGTCAAAAAGTCGAATTATTTTGTATGGCATTTATCGATCGTAGCCATTTAGGTTAACGTAGTCGGAATGTGCCGATGTGTCAACGTATATGTTTCCAACAAAATGGCTGCACCCCTACGAAACAACTCACATGAGTAAGCCATGCCTCACTGGTTTGCAAGCTTAACGGACTCCAAAACACTGAAAGCCGCATAAACTAGCAGAAGAATCACTATTTCTGTTAGCACGTGGATAAAATAGTCAAATCGACAAACGCTCAATTCTTCTTTCGTGTTTTCCTGAACTATGGAAATGCTATTCTCAATCCCATGTACTTAGTATGGTTGTGTTCATAGGTGACCAAGATAGCATGAGGCTCCTGAAAGACCTTAAAACAGTATATATTGTCATCAAAAACGGAAATATCCGTTGTTTATTATCTCCAACAACATAAAACTCAAAATTCAATCATCTGTAGGAAAGAACAACCTTGGTTTCGCTTCAGCAAAAATAAATTCGCCATTTTCCCGAAGCCTGAGATAAAACACGAATCGTTTAATTGTATACAAGTGTGTTTCAGATATGCGTAAGCGAAGTACATATTCTGCTGTTTTATTGCGAAAATCCTTTTGTGTTTGTGTTAATAATTTCCAATCATCAATCAGCTTTGTGACGAAAGGCAAGTACAACTATGCGTTAGCGAAGACTATACCAATGCTTTAACGTGTTGGTAATGTACAACCAGAAATCACTGTTTAGATAGTGAAGTCAACCACTTGGTCTCAAGAAGTTTACTTCACGAAAGATGGGCATGAATTATATCCTAGTCTTTTGGCATTCAGAGGGATGACATTTATCTACTGACTCAAGTTTAAACACACAAAACTATTCAAGCAAACAGACCCGAATTCGATCAGACAAGGCATGCGAAAAAACGAAGGTTAATAGGTCACACGCTTCCCTAGTCGGTCGATCGCGTCATTTCATTAGAATATTGAAATTGAATATAGAAGTTGTGTTCATTTTTTAGTCGTATAATAGGAAAAGAAAGATTCAACCAGTGTAGAGGTTCACTCTATTTTATTGTGCAAATATTTTCTCTCTTACATAAACTTTGAAATTTTTTTAAAATGTTTGACGCAAATCTATTTGATGTCACTTTGTTTTATGCCACAATAATTCACCCATAAAATTTGCAAACGTTACAATATCGGAAACTTTAGACTTATGAGCATTTGTTGCTGCGAAGGTTTTTCATTCATAATGAGACCATTTTGGGCCATAGGGCTGGTGCTTAGCTCCAGTTGCTTTAGCACGAAGCGGTAAACGTGATATGACTTCACATATTGGACAGGGTGCTAGGCTGTCATAGTTATTTCCCGCAATATCCTTGGTGACCATTTCTCCTGGGTGTAGCAAGGTTTGTGACTGGGCAAATTTTTCTAAATTTCTAGCGTAGCGGAATTCGAACATAGGCCGCCTAATTGTGAGTCGAACGTCAAATCAGCTGTACCACGCGGTCAATTCACTAAGGTAACTTCTATTAGTCATTCGCATTAACAAAAGGTTCACTCACCAACACATTCATTAACACGTACCAAGTAACTAATAAGTAAATATCTAAATAATATACTCACACTCTATCAATCAGTCAACCAAACAACCACTCACTCACTTACTCACTCACTCACTCACTCAATTTCTCACTCACTCACTCACTCACTCACTCACTCACTCACTCACTCACACACTCACTCACTCACGCACTCATTCAATTTCTCACTCACTCACTCACTCACTCACTCACTCACTTACTTACTCACTCACTCACTCACTCACTCACTCACTCACTCACTCACTCACACTCACTCACTCACTCACTCACACACTCACTCACTCACTCACTCACACACTCACTCACTCACTCACTCACTCACTCACTCACTCACTCACTCACTCACTCACTCACTCACTCATTCATTCACTCACTCACTCACTCACTCACTCACTCACTCACTCACTCACTCACTCACTTACTTACTCACTTACTCACTCATTTATGCATCAATAAACGTGAAAATTCTTTCTGTTAATAAAATTAATGCTCTTAGATTAGGGAACAGTCATTTACCATCTTACTCTAAAGCTAAGGCCACCATATATTATACGGATTGTTGGACTCAACCAGATTCAAATCATTTGATCATTTGCCCCTAAATATCCTCAACAACACGTTTTGTTTGACGAGTAGCTAGCGTCAGGCAGTAGTGGTGGCAATGAAGAATCGTTATTTTATTGTATTGCTTTCCAAACGAACGAACTAAATTCAGCCACAAGTACGGTGTTCAGTAATAACCAATTAGAGCAAAAGAACTGATTTAGGCATATTACTTCAAGCCTTACAATGCAACCACGATACTGACTCTAACCTGCGAATAAATAAATAGATTTTTGTATGGTCATATGGGGGATTTCAAGGAAAACACTACAACTCTAGTGATATTGCAATTCGGATCATAATAACGCTGACCATTTTTTTCCAACTTTAATTTCAACTCTTTTTCAATATATTGCTGGCATCGGTTTTGCTTCAACATTAAAATCCAAAATCCCTTAAACACCAGGCCATTAATTTGTCATAAATGTGAGTATCTTCAATATTTGTATCAAGAACGTGATGACGCAGAATACTTGCATGGTTTATTAAATTTTTCCAACGGAAAGGAAACCTAATTGTGTAAAGTTGCTGCAAATTATTACTACGAAGCAGGACTAAAAAGTGAATGAAACAAATGGCAGTAGCGTGGGAGTTTCACAAGGCTACCAACACAGCTGATTCTTGGGCACAATTTACGCGACTGCGAAACAAAGTTATCAGCTTAACCCTTAACTGCCTGATTTATTTTACAAGCGTCACTTCACTTCCGAAGTTTGTTGACAACTGGCGCGCCGCATGGCTCAGCCTTCTCAAACGCGTATCAAACGAGAGCAGAACGTGTGCTGAATCCGATACTCCCGGCATACGAAAGTGATCTGTCTAATATATCCTATTATAAACCTTTAAATTTTGTGTACCGAATTTGACCCATTCGACCGTTAAGGGTTAATTCGAGATGATAAACAAGCGTTCCAATCGCAACTGATTTCCCAGATGCACCAGAATCCGAAGCTCTTGTATAGACTTGTAAACGATAGAACGAATATTAAACCAGGAGTCTTTGCCCTAAAAACTTCTTCCGGCTTCACAGAATCCATAAATCAGACCGCTGACCTGTTAGCAGACTTTTATGCCGAAGTTGTTGCGCCGGAATCCGTGGAGCCTGATCAGGAACCAATCGTTCGACTTGACCGACCGACCTTGAGTGAAGTATTGATTACTCCGATGGTGGTAGCGCAGCACTTACGAAAATTAAACGTAAAGAAATCTCCAGGACCAGATGAGATAACACCAAAGCTGCTCAAAACATGTCATGCGCAGCTATCTGTACTTCTATCTTGCATGTTTAATAATTTGCTCCAAGTTGGTGTAGTGCGAAAAGACTGGAAAATGGGACAAATAATACCCATTTACAAAGGTGGTTGCCGTTCTGAAGATAAAAATTACAGGCCGCTGACATTGCTGTCCTCGGTATCAAAAGTTTTTGAGCGAATAATAACCGCAGAAATCGTTCGACATCTGGAAACGAACCAACTTTTGGCAGTTGCCCAACATGGATTTCGCAGAAATCGCTCTTGTCTAACAAATTTGCTGACAAGCTTAGACGATTGGACGAGGATTGTAGATGCGAGGGGCTGTATTCATGTTTGCTACCTGGACATTTCTAAAGCGTTCGACAGAGTTGATCATAATTTACTCTTGAACAAGCTAAAGAAACACGGTATTGTTGGAAGACTATACGAATTGATCAGAGATTATCTCAGCAACAGACACATCCCAGTTCGTGTGGACGACCCATTATCGAAGAACATCGATGTCACTAGCGGTGTTCCACAAGGCTCAGTGCTTGGACCAATACTGTTTCTAGTCTATATGAACGATATACCACTACCAAATGATAGTAAGATGGTTTTGTTTGCTGACGATATAAAAGTATGGAGGCGAATCAGTAATGCTGACTATTGTATTTTGCTGCAAAACGATTTGAGTGCTTTGTTCAACTGGTCATCCGAAAATACACTGTCATTGAATATGCAAAAGTCTAAGATGATTCAGATTGGTTGTGACCTTGGCTTTTCCTATCCATACAAGCTCGGCGACATTAACCTGGAGTACACCGAAGAAGAAAAGGACCTCGGTGTCTCGATTTGCGGCAATTTGAAAAATGGTCTACAATGCGAAACCGTTTACAAAAGCGCGTCTCGGTTGCCCGGCATGCTACGGCGGATATTTAGACGTTTTTCCCCGTGGTGTTTTACACTCATGATGAATACATATATACACCCGGTTCTAGACTATGCCGCACAAGCCTGGACACAATGGCTCCAAAAAGACATCTTACTTCTGGATCGCATATATCAGAGAGCTTCTAAGCTGGTTTTTGGACTCGAAAATACGCCCTTCGCCGCGCGACTCAGACGACTGGAGCTGAGGAAACTTACACAAAGAAGAATGCGATTTGATCACATCCTCGCATACAAAATTCTTACTACAGTTTCCCACCCCCTGGAGTCATTATTCCACCTTCGATCTTCCAGCAACAGCCGTGGTCATGGTTGAAATTTGGAAATACCACATTCCAAACGGAACTGCCGCATGTATTTTTATTCGGTACGTGTGTGCTTTGTTTGGAAATCCCTACCTGCTGATTTGGTAAGCTCAAACAGTTTATCTATATTCAAATCAAAACTTGATGATTATATGAGAGCTAATCCGAATTTTGCCCCAAACTATTAATAAACTATCATCGTTCCATTGATTTTGATTTTATTTA
>JACCGJ010016033.1:0-16863 GCA_013407085.1 Atriophallophorus winterbourni
AAATGCATCTACACAATGCAAGCTTTGCACGGGTGTTTAGATTTGGCAAACCTCAATAGAACTTTGCACTAGGATAAACAAACATAAGAAATGAGTGGGAAAGCAACCCTGCAGTCCCAGTGAATATCAATCACTGATTTGGGATTCTGCCCTAGCTGAACATGTGCTAGACACTGGATATAGCGCAGATCTTGATAAAGTGGAAGTGATAATACGGGTGTGAAGGAAAGACTTCACGCCGATGCAGTTGAAATAAGAAAGGCTGAGGCGAATGCGGCGGATAAGGGTTAACGTGCATAACAGCTAATTTGCACATGGGTCGGCGCACCTGCACACTAAATAAATAATTTGGAGATTAACAAAGCATTTAGGTGGTGTGACCAATTGTCTTGATCTCCCTGTCTAGCTAAGAGAACTCAGGATTGGTCAAGAATATGCCATTTAAACCTGAATACTGTTCGTACCGACACCCTTGTTCTGACGAAGCTTCTGTGTTCAGAAGCGAAACGTTACCAGAAACTTGCTATAACCGATTCATTGCAAACTTTATTTTCATAATTATGGACTTTCGATCGGTCTGGAATATTTTCAAACACCAGAAGACATGACGATTGCAATCATTTCAACAAGGGGTCTAACTCTCCATTTCATCCAGATGGATGACAAAACATCCTGCTGATGCAATGCCGACTCAGTGAACATAGAATATCAATTAACGTGTGTATTTTTGGACCGATGACGCGGATGTTTTGATAGTAGGCCAGATGTTCGTCAGCTTACCCTGAATGGCCCAACATAATAATTTCCGGTTTCTCTAACCTATACATTGCAGAAGGACGATCAGCTTAAAAAACCAACTTTTTCGTTCATGGGACTTTATCGCTTCCCATAATTACTGTTGGAACGTGCCAGCTCGAAATATTACCTCATTTCCCATATGTCAGTTCAATCGTTTCAGATAAGCTTTCGCTAGACAATGACATTGAAACATTAATTGGCAGAGAAGCTGCAAATGTCGCGTTTATAATTTCGTGGCTGCAACGAACGAAAATAAGAGATTGTTCTCACATTCTCAAAATTGTTTTAAACATTAACTTGGCTAACTCTGTGATGACTTTTTCCTTCAAATTTGTCGTCAATAGGAAGGGCTTGTCTCAATGTCAACTGATATTTCACCCGAATGATGTGATCTGGAGAAACTTGTTGCGCTTCTGCGGAGAGCATAATTCATACCATGTTTGTAGATAATAACATTGTAAGAGCAAACATATATATTAGTCCTATGGCCCGTCTGGAAAGGTATATATATAATGTCATATATAGCATATTATATTAGGTTACACATAATAGATTTGAATGAGCTATTGTACCGATGAATGGTCTTTGTATAAATTTCTGTCCGGTTACTGGGAGTTGACATTCTCTATTCATATGACTGATTCAGATTCTTACGAGCAGACGTAGTGCATGTTGCAAAGAGAATTGATGAATTTTTTAGATTGAATTGTTATCACGTGGTTCCGTTCCAGGTTATGATGCTCAGAGAATGACGAGTCTCTTGTAACCACTCATTGGAAGAAAAGCATTATTTCGTATGAACAAAATGTCAGAAACGAAACTCAGGCTAAAGAAATACATGCATATGAGTGTTTTTTTTCATTATCGTGGTTTTTACATCTTCTGTCAGTGTGTGGACACATGTGATAGAACCGTTTGGTTGTGGCCATCTTACGAAAATCAATGGCATATAAGTTGAAAATTTGGAGACCTGGGATTGATAATTGTGTTGAATCTGACAACAATTTGAAATAGTAACCATTTTATACTAATAAATTTGTAACCAATAAAGTTAGTTCTTGCAATATGGGAAGTCGGGTCATGGATTTTTTGCCCTCGATATTTAGGAATGCTGATGGTTATCGCGAGCCAATGGTTGGGAAGATAAACATGGCTGATTTGTTGATTTTCCATTCAGATCATCACCTCGTAGAATCGAAAATCGCTTAAAAGTTTTTCAGTGAATCACTGAGTCCTCAAATACTTCATAATAACGACGAAACACTTAAACACGTATGTCGTTTCGCTTTCATCGATGAACGTATTATGTCTTCAAAGTTATACTCCGATGCCACTGTTACATAGGGTTCGTACAACGAACCACGATGTTTAGACACAGAATCACAAAGTGATTCTTGGTGAAGCACTCAAGGCGCTTATGGATGACCAAAGTAATGTGTTGCTCACATCCCAATCGCTGACACACCACAACTGGTTTCTGGCTGTTTGCCGTCGTTATTTGCAGACAGTGATATCAGGTTCAGTGAGACTTGAAACAGTGATAAAGTGGTAAACAAAGTCATACTTGTATTTCACTTTTATATAGGGTTCGTACAACGAACCACGATTCAAGATTCAAATTTTATGGTTAAAACATCAATTAACTTTACAACGAAACACGATGTTCAGACACGGAATCACAAAGTGATTCTTGGTCAAGCAATCAAGGCGCCTATGGATGACCAAAGTAATGTGTTGCTCACATCACCATCCCTTACACACTACTACCGGTTTCAGGCTGTTTGCCGTCGTCAGGGTGAGACAGTAAGATCAAGTTCAGTAAGTCCTAACAGTGGTAAAGTGGTAAACAAAGTTATACTTGTATGCCACTGTTAAACTGATAATTTATTGCATTCCTTTGTTGACCAAAAATATATAAATATTATCATTCTACACTTCAGACAGAAACTAAGGTACCATCAGCACATATTCGTGGTTCCGATGATTTCTCTTATTGCTCCGCGTGAATTAATCATGTTATGGATTAGTATCAGTATCACAGGGCGATAGTCAACCAAGTCGAGACGATTGCCCAGATGCTTTCGGAGGTGTACTTAAATACACTCGCCACTAACAGGATTGATTCCTAGGGAGCACAGGCTTGTATGCTTGTGAATTAAAGATGGTAATGCTCTGAACACCAAAAGGTCAGAGAGTTAATGCATGTTGCATGTCCAATTGAATAGAGATACGATGGACAGCTGGATATTTTAACATAAAACAAAAAAATTGATAAGAAAAGTAATTTTCTGTTTCACAAGAATTTTCCCAATATCATCGTGGTTTTTGACAATAATTACCTTTTCCTCTAGCGGTTTTGAAAAGTACATTATCTGATGATCGTTTAGATGAGCTAGAATGCAGTGCTGAATTCGCTTGATAAGATGAGTTTGGTGATTTATTTGAAATGGTATCTGATGAATGCTGAAGTTTGCTAACTTTGAAGCCACTTTCTTGGTAATGAAAACTAGATTTTCCGTTTGAATCAGTGATACGGGCGGATGTGGACATGTTAACAGGAGTATCGCTTGAATCGGTTGATAGGGAAGTCAAATTTTCATCATCAAATAAAAGAGCTTTAGCACGATCAATGGCACTGTTAGAAATCGGTCGAACTGTCTTTCCAGATGCAGTTTGAATATCCAGAGTAACGGGTGCCTTGGCTTTTCCGACACGTTCTCTTAGACCATATGCAATCAGGCGACGTTTCATAAATATAGGATCACCAGTTATTTCTAAATGAACAGGTTTTATGTTCATGCCACCGGAATGCGATGCACACTGACGAATTAAATCTTTTATCGGATGAGAATCAAATTTTGATAATGGACTCGTAGACAAAAATGAAAAGTCAATATTGAGTAACTTCAGCGATTTTAAGCCAAGGATAGGTGGACTAGATTTCGTGACAATGAATGAACACTCAACTGGTTTGGAGGTACCATATCTGACTGGAATAGAGCAAACTCCGACAACAGGTACAGAATGTTCTGTAACGCCGTGAATCGAAATGTCAGATTGATGAATTTGAGCATCAGGGGCAAAATGTTTCAAGTCATTCAATGAAATCAATGATTCCACACTTCCTGTATCAAGTATAAATTCTTTGGAACCATAACGACTGAATATACGTTTACGAATATGAGACACTGTGTATGGCGACACTGATAATGATAGTAAGCTGATTTGATTTTCAACATTGATGACTTTTGTGTCATTACCATGCACATAACATGTCTTAGAATTTCGACAAACTGATTGAATATGTCCAAGTTTACCACATTTAAAACATTTAGCATTACGAAATGGACAAGTAAATCGAGAATGTAACTTGCCACAAGATGCACATTTTCCAAACTTCTGATTGTCAAAGTTGGACTTGCTTTTGCTGAATTTGCTTATTCTGTCTGGTTTGACATCAGAATCACTTTGTCGCTGAGGTCGGTTGCTGGACTGAGGTTTAGATCTGGAGGTTCCGAACAATACAGTTTGAGTGTCAGCATTAATTTGACGATTAATCTTTTTTGAAACATCTCCATAATGTTCGCATATTGTCTTGACATTTTCATAGGTTGGGTTCTTCAACATCAATAACTGGCGATATAAATCAGGTTCATTGATACCAGCAATTAAACGATCTCCTAAATGATCATATAGTTTATCTTCGAATGCACAACGTGTAGCCTGTATTTGCAATTCCAGGATAAATTGACGAATAGACTGGTTTTCTTGTCTTTGCATTGTATTGAAGCGTGCACGTTCAGCAATTTCGAAATTTTTCGGAGTGACATGCGCTAATAGAATAGATTCCAATTCATTGAAAGTCTTCTTGGCAGGTGGAATAGGGAATGATAAATTTTTCAGCAAAGCATAAGCATCTTCTCCTGCCGAACTAAGAAAATGCGCAGTAATAATGGAATCAGGCATTTCACCCTTGGTGAGACACCAAAGTTCAAAACGTTCCAGGTAATCTTCAATTTCTCTGGAGGTTCCATGAATATTGAGAGGTCCGAACGACATAGCTGATCGCGACGCCAATTGTGATGAATTGAATTGTATTGAATTGAGTGAATCAACCAACCCAGGAATTGAATTGAGAATAACCACACTCACTTGAATCACAGTATGTATTGCATAACAGCCAGAATCAGAATGAATGAATGAATGATAATCAGAACTTGAATGATAGTACTATTGATTATCTTTGAATGAGTGGTGATGAATGATCGATTATTATTGATCGTTAGTCGAACAATCACCACATTACCGTTGAATTTATTCTTCAGGTAAATGCTCTGGAAAGATTACCTGCCGCCGTTCGTACAGCCCATGTTTGAACGCATTTACTGGAGTTTCCGAGATTGGTTCTGCAGGAAGTGAGTACGACGCGTTTGCTACAAGGATGCTAAAAAAGTGCGTTTTGGATTCCAGCTTCGTGTGCTCTCTACTTAGCCTAAGACTACGCCTTCGTATACCAACTGAAGGAGATAACCTAAAGGAGTCATTTCATGTGAGACAATTTGATCCTTTGACAACGTTAATTGTCACTATAAGACAATTAAGGAGATATTTAAGGATGGTTCGAGATATGTAATGTTTTAAAATTAAGATAATGTCTTATCAGATTCGTCAATAGAGCAAGTCAGACAGATTCAGGCAGACCTATCCTTCCTTTATAGGGCTTGATTTTGATAATAAGAATTAGTTTGTTGATTGGTGATAGATTCACTGCATACGTTCAACATTCTGCCGAGCCACGGAGACCATGACTGCATACCGTATTCCATGACTGGTCTCTCATATACATTCATGATTCTTCGGATCTTGTGCTAGGATCTCCTAATTTCTATGAGTAGATTTAAGACACCTGCTGCTTTTTAAGGGCTTTTTTTTAGTTTCGAGTGAAGTTTTGAAATTGAGCATATCCAGACACCCGTATGCATTGCAAGAACAAATTTGAAACCGTGGCTGAAGAATGCTATTCGTTGCAGCGAAAAGGTTTCGCGTTCACATATATATTGTACAGTTCCCCTATGATATGCCTTCTCATCATTAATAAAAATTATTTCTGAATGATTTTCGCAGTGTGGTTCCAAGAACCTTTGACAAAATAAATCTTTCATAGTTTCAGGCATTCAAGCCATTTTTATAGAAATCTTTTTGAAAAGATAAACATAAAAACTTGATGAATGCCACCATTAGCTGATATGTAGTATACCCGATCAAGCCATTTCTACATTAATTTGCTTTACATAAACACACCGAACAATTAACTCCCACCCTTGGAAAGTCGTTAGAATATTTAAAAATCACTTGGATATGATGTGCTAACAATGTATTTGACGTGAACAATATCACGGAACGAATTGCAGTCGCAACTATTTCTTGGTCTGCTAGAATAAATATTTGTATAATAATTATATCAAAATAAAATCAGCATCATCGTCTGAGTTCTGTGTTATGAGTTATGATATATTTCCATGGCACAACATTTAAATGAACGCTTCTATTTTGTAAACAATCAGGCTTAGATTCTGTGGAAAATATGACTTTTGGCTATTCACTCAGAAAAATAATGCGACAAATTTTCACCATTTTCTATGCTTGCCACCATGGTAGAGTTTATTCTACGATCAGTCACAAAATAATTTACAATTTATCTCTGACAATAGTATGATAACTGCGAATACAAGGTAATATAATTCACTATTTTAGGCATTACAGTTTGATTGACTACATTAGGATACACCTGTCCTGTTGATATTTCGCAATTCAATGCTTCAATTTGACTGATATATCATGATATTCCTATCTGCCACGCGGTTTCCAGTTAAATTTCTTAGATGAAAAGTAATTCAGTCCTTCCATTTAAATGTTTCAAATCTCTACCTGCCGCGCGATTTGGCATATAACATCTAGCAATTGAAACGATATCATAACCTATTGTTTGCTAGATAGAATTACTAGTGTAGTATTGTGTATTTAGTTTCTGACAAACATTTATTAATATTATACACATTTTTCCATCATATATGTATTCACTCTCTTTATATTTTTAAGCATTTTCCTCCATTAAGGAAAATCCAGAATGAGAATTCACAGGTCAAATGTATGATTTGAAAAAGATTCTTTTTTGTTTGTGATATGCAGTCAATTACGATTGGTATAGCATCGTTTTATTCCAACTCCAAACTCGTAATCTTTTAACACATTTTCAATAATATGCAGATATTCGACGGAAGTATGCTTTCGTATAATATCTGTTTGGATAAACCATAATAAATTCTTCATTAGTGTTGTGATAACAAAAAGTAGTGTACAGTTTCAGTTTAATAACCAGAGTTTAACCTCTAACTTTCATTTATGTGAGCAACTTATTATTAATCGCAAACCTAGTGCATTTTCAGAAATTCGTCCTACAGATCTGGTTCGATCACCTTTGTCTTGGGGACGAATTTTGATCTCTGCACAATGATCTGAAACTAAATGAAATTTGCAGAGGTGTATGCAAAATATTGGTACATAAGCTGCTTACCATTCATCCACGAAACATAATTTGCAACATGATTTTTCTTTCGGGATGCCTGCTAAATCTGCTTATCGTGACTAACGCACAATTGACAGAAATTCCGAATGAGAATAAATTTTGTTGCATAAATTGATTTCTCCGAAGTCCGATTTACGTGTGCTATATTTTTATTTAAATTCCACGTTTGATAATATTATAACTTTGATCTCTATACAAAACTTTCAATAAATCGAAATTTTGTTCATTTTTTTAGATGTGATCATAAACATAAGGTATTATTTCGTTAATATCGTAAGTCGTTTCATTTGTTACGCATGCGGATCATGAACCTACTGTCTATATCTGATAATTGAAAACAGCAAGTAACCTGTTGTGGAAAGTAAAATGCATGCAAATGTGCGTCTATGTTCATGATCCTGGTTTTAAAACTTAACTACATGTGTTTCATATTATGTGATTTGGCCAACTGATTGCAACAAACTTAACCAATATATAATAATGAAACTTATTTATTTGAAGTAATTATATTTTCATCATAACAAAAAAGAAAGATGATGAATACTTGAAATGTTCTTTCAGGAAAAGATGTTATAGTATTTTACAACGAACCTTATGTGTACAGTGATCTGTTGACTGAAAACATTGAATGTCAATTTTCGTATGACGGACCTATACGGTATGTATTGTCTTAAACTATTTTTAATATCTAATGGCTAATGAGATTTTCTAGCTCGTTATCCGAATCTATAAAATGGCCATTTCTCTTTAAACGCAATTTATTTGAATACAGTAATCATTTGAACTGTTTAAGTAGAATAGAATTGAAATATTTCTCTTTGTCATACAGTTAATTGAAAACGTTTTTTAAAAAAGATTAAAAGATTAAGGTTTTATGGATAACAAATCCATCACCTCCATAATGATCAACGAACAAATAACAAAATGTACAGTAATATAATGTGAACACCTTTTGGTTATGTGGACAAGTGATTAAGAAAAAATTATTATATTGAAGTATTGTTCGTTGTCCCAAATTTGTTGCAAAATATTCATTTATCATTCTGTATTTGAAAATAGTTGTTCATTGTACGACAATATTAAACACAGGCTTCAAATTTTATCATGGATTAACAATCCGTTAAAAGTAGTCGGTTGTTGACATGTGGTAATATGTTCACCCTATATACTCGTTTGCGTGATACATCCTTGGCGTGAAGTTCTTTGCATATCCATATTTGTGATTTTTCGAAATCTGTCATAAGATATTCTCACTAATTTAAACAATCTCTACTTTATAAGTATTCAGTTGTTAGGAAACACAGCTTATTCACCCAATACTTATACACTCGAATGTTTGAATTATATAAAACAACTGAAATATTTGACAATTGTGCGTCTGAAAAAATGAGAAGAATTATAAATGTTGTGCAAGTAATGCTACAAATTTAGTTTAGTCTCAATTTAAGTCACAATTCAAAATCATATGAAGGAAAACCCATATGTGGTCAACCCCTTCGAGAAACTTTTAATTCGGTGAGAATAAAGTTATATGAAATTGGGTTAAGGCGTTCTAGTTCATGTGAATATAATGAATTTACATGTAGTACGTTGTTAGCGATAAATGCTAGCAAACGTGACTTTGCTTGTTAACGGTTGCGGCAGATTCTATGGAAATCTCTTTTCCAAGGTAGACACACTTCGAAATTGCCTTCTTTCTGTTTAGTCCCACGATACGCTTGTAACACATCCGCTCCAATAAGCAGGCCAACTGTGGTATCGGGACCATCATTTGAAACAAGATCCTTCAAATGATTAGGTGAAGTGAGGCAGTTCTTTTTCGTCAAATGCTCAACCATTTCAGGAAGTTGCATAGAGTCAATCATCATAGACAATTCAAATTTTACTCGTGCAATCCGAGTAGCATTCGCAGCTATCAACAGTTCTAACTCAGCCTCGTGACGCATCTGTTCTTCCGCTAATTGTGCCAACAAAAACTGAGCCCTAAGATTATGAGAGCTAGAACTAACTACCGATCCAGAGCATGACATGTTATCAACCAATGAAAAAACACCGACTTGCCCGTCAAACAGGTCCTCTTTATTGTTTCTTGGATGGATCTTTGACCACTTGTTCTCCATTTTTTCCCAATGTTCGAAACGGAGCAACTTGAGTACTGCCAATTTAAGTACTGTCCCAATGTTCCAAACGAAGCAAATTGAGTACTGTAACCAATGTTCCAAACGAAGCAAATTCAGTACTGCCCCAATCTTCCAAACGAAGCACCATGAGTACTGTCAATTTGAGTACTGTCCCAATGTTCCAAACGAAGCCAATCGAGTACTGTCCCAATGTTCCAAACGAAGCAAATTGAGTACTGTAACTGACAATTCGGTCCGGGGAAAATCGAGTTCAACGTCAAAGATTCCAGTCACGATATAAACACCAATGTGTCTATCCAACGGTTGAGTGACGCGTCCAAGCCCACCAAAATATTGACAAGACAATACGTGAGATGAGTACGGTACTATTGAAGCAAAATAATTATACAATAAAATAGCAAACCTAAATTATTCCGCTTCGTACTGAATCCAAAAACAACAATATTCAACAGCAACAATGACCACAAGTGATCGCAACTTCAAATAGCGCGCGAACGGCCAAATAAAGATACAAAAATATAAGTTCAAGAAGGAACAAATTCAAGTAGTTCAGTAAAACAAAAATGGTGAAAATGTACAAAAATACCAGGAGATTCAAACAGTTAGTTTTCAATAAAATAAATTCAATGTTCATCTTACATACCTCATCACCCAGTTTTGAATCCTTAAAAGCCGGATAATGTGAGAATCGTGTTAGATTGTGCGGCGAAGTTTCATGGAACTTCTTTGAACGACTGCATACATCCTGGTCCTGATTTGACTAACAGCATCACAGGAGTACTTTTGAGATTTCGCTTAAAGGAGATCGCAATATCAGCTGATATCCAGGAGATGTTTCTTCAGGTTTGTCTTCCATTAGTTGATCGAGATTCATTTTGTTTTCTCTGGCATACTGACGGAGATCTTAATCGTTTACCAGAAACATACAAATTGAATGTTCATCCATTCGGAGCAACTTCCTCGCCATTCTGTGCGAATTTCGCGTTGCCTAAAGCAGCTGACGATGATGCTGACAAGTTTAGCACGGACACTATATTAGTCGTAAAGAGGAATTTCTACGTTGACGACTGCTTGGTATCTGTCCATACTGCCGAAGATGCTATCAAACTGGTTGATGAACTCCGACAGTTATTGCAACTTTGTGGGTTTCGTTTACATAAATGGGTTAGCAATAATGTATCGGTACTGGAAAGTATACTCGCATCAGAAAGAGCAATACACCCAGGTGATTTAAATATTGCAGACTCAGGTTCACAACACACTTTGGGTCTATGTTGGTCCGTTGACAGAGATCTATTCAGATTTGTCGTCAATATTCCTCCTCGTCCTATACCCCGCCGTGGCATACTATCATGTATCGCATCATTGTATGATCCCTTGGGGTTTGTTGCGCCTATTTTACTAAAGCCGAAAAGATTGTTACAAACATTATGCAAGAAAGGACACAGTTGGGACGAGGAGCTGATTAGTGTTGAAATGAGAACTTGGGAAATCTGGAAAGAAGAGATACAACTCGTGAAGTCGTTGGAGATTCCGCGATGCATAAAACCGTCTGGGTTTAACTGTGAACATATGTCTCTTCATATTTTCCCCAATGCATCGGAGGTTGGTTATGGATCAGTAGCGTACGTGCGATATTCATCTCCAGAAATAAAACCGTATTGCAGTTTTGTGCTGGGGAAAGCGCGTGTTTGTCCTCTCAAACCTATTACTATTCCCAGGCTCGAATTACAGGCGGCGGTCCTTTCGGTAAAAATGTTGCGAAACATATATGATGAACTTGGCTGGGATAATTTGAAGACTTAACTTTGGACTGATTCAACCATTGTTTTGTTCTATATTCACAATACTGAATCCCGATTTCAAACGTTTGTGGCTAATCGGATCGGTTTCATCCGTGAGCACACGGAGCCAACACAATGGAGACATATATCGTCGAACATTAACCTGGCAGATATAGGCTCTCGGGGTATTGACGCTCAAGAATTTCATTTGCTTGATCGATGGTTGTACGGTCCAGGTTTTCTATTGACTGATGAACATGATTGGCCTGCATATCGCTCGAGTGGCTTATCGCTTGATGATGAGCATCTCGAGTTTAAAAGAAAAACCGTTACATTAGCGACTGTATCTACTCTACATCCCATCATACTACCCTCTAAGCATCCCGTGACTACTATTCTTGTACGATACATCCATGAAGCGGAAGGTCATATGGGTGTTAATTGTGTTTTAGCCGCAGCACGAAGAATATACAGGATACTGCGAGGTGCTTCTGTGGTGAAGGATATCTTGCGTAAATGCATATCGTGCAGAATGCGATCCGCAAAACCGTCTGAACAAATTATGGCAGATTTACCGGAATGCCGATTGACACCTGGCTATGCCTTTGAGGCAACTGGAGTTGACATTTCCGGTCCGTTTTTGGTACGGAAAGGCGTGTAAACAGAAAACGATATGGATGCATTTTTACCTGTCTGAAAACACGTGCGGTTCATTAAGAAGTTACGTATTCCTTATCAATTGATTCATTTCTGATGGCGTTATCCCGTTTTATTAATCGACGTGGAGCCCTTAAGTATATGGCGAGTGACAGAGGCAGCAATTTCGTTGGGGCAGAGCATGAACTGAGAAGTTTTTCAAATGAACTAAACGATACCAAAGTTCACAAGAGTCTATTGAACAAAGGGATCTAGTGGAAATTTAACCCTCCCTATAGTAGTCACAGCGGAGGAATTTGGGAGCGGCAGATCAGATCCGTACGCCGCATTTTGAGTGCAGTTTCACGGGAACAAGTCTTAACAGACGAATCCCTAATGACCTTTTTGAGCGAAGTGGAACGAATACTGAACAATCGGCCGATTGTACCGTAGTACGATGATCCGGACCAACTAATTGCGTTGACCCCAAATCACCTGTTCCTTGGCCGTGAACACGTCAGTGTGTTAGATGACTGCGTAAACCTCAGGGATCGGTATACGAAGCGGTGGCGACAAGCCCGAGTACTTGCAAACGCGTTTTGGCGTCGTTGGTTGATGGAGTATTTACCATTGTTACAAGTGAGGCATAAATGTATGCGTCTGCGAAGAGAATTTGCTGTTGGCGACTATGTTCTCAACCAAAACGAAAGTGCGTCGCGTGGTTCGTGGAAGAAAGCGATCGTGTCTGAGACTCTACTCGGTGCTGACGGTCATGTACGGGAAGTTTTGTTATGCACCGCAGACGGGGAGCTCAAAAGAGATATACGCCGTGTGTGGTTATTGGAAGGTGATGGAGAAAGATAGTTGTTGGAAAGCCGAGGTGGCTTTGTGGGGCGATGTTGATTCTTTTTACCTTTCCACCTACACTCCTTAGTCCATTGTAAATCATATCCTACGAAACTCCGTGTGGTCTGATGGCGTAGATACAATCATGTTGCCTGCCAGTGTATAGAACAAGTGACTCTTCTCTAGGTTAAGGGGAAGGTTACACTTAACCGACCATGTCGTAACAGCATCTAGGTCATTTAGCAGATCGGTGTCGTCAAACTTAACAACATTTTTACGTCGTGGGCAAACAGATCACACGTTGAGCGGATTTTAATACCTAGATCATCAACGGAGATGAGGGACAGTAACGGCCCGGTGTCTGATCCCTAGGAATCCCACTCGGTTAGTGCCCACATGCGGAGTATTTATTTTTTTATCATGAGAGTAAATCAGCGGTCACTTAGGAATGCACGAATCCAACCCAGTAGATCTACTGATAACATATGGCTGAGGGTAAGAAGTAAGGGTCAGTGGTTGACTGATTCAAAAGCCATAATAAAGTCGAGCTTGAAGACATTTACTACTATACCGTCATACATACTCTTAGTCATCTTGTTTGAAAAGCACAACACTAGTGAGTCTAACTGGGTGGTAATCATTGACCGCTGACGAAGCTCCTCCGTTATGATTAGGCACTACAACGTCGTTTTTTGATGGATGTTATTGGGTACTGCTGATTTGTTGTATGCTATTTGGGCCAATGTAGTTTTAACATTGTGTACCTCGAATGTAAGTTTCAGTGCGTGCACACTGGGATAAAGGCGGAGAGACGTTCAAGTTATCATATATACGTTTCCCTGAAACTTTCTCTACCACCAGAAGAGCTATTAAAACCGTATAAACTAAATACTCTGGTGCTCAAACGCATACTTTTAGAGAAAGGCGTGGCTTTTAGCCACATTGAAGCCTGTGAAAATTGTAATTGAACTTGAAGTTGAAGTTAAATGTCATATTAAAAATGTAAATACTAATTTTTCATAGATAACCTCTCACTGGCTTGGTGAAGAGAAATACTTTTAGTTTTTCTCAGTCGCAGCTACAAATACCGGGACCGAGGCATGGCCTGGAAAACACCTGACGTACCATCGCAAACGACGAGGATACCAGAGAACAATGAACCAATTTTGACAGTGGCGGGCGCTACTTTGAAGCTTTCTACTGACAGAAATTCTGGACGCTCGATTAGATTATCAGGTATTTACTGTCCTCTACTTATTAGGAATAGGATCTGTCGCCATCTAGTTGATTACTCGTTGCTGAGCTCTGCTCAGCACGGCTTCCTTAAAGGGAAGTCGTGTCTAACAAACCTCTTATGTTTTCTTAACGAGGTTACCATGAGGCTAGATAAAGGCCAACAAGTTGAAGTTTTTTACTTGGACTTTTGCAAGGCCTTTGATTCAGTAAACCACAGATTGTTTGCAGATAAACTTGGTTATATGGGTATCGATGGTCTTCTGAAGAAATGGATAATAGGATTCTTAAGCAATAGATTCTTTCGTGTCAGGATAGGAAATATGTATTCGTCGAAAGTAAAAGTTGTTAGTGGAGTCCCACAGGGTTCCGTAATCGGACCGCTACTTTTCCTCATTTTCATCGATGACTTGGCAGCGTCGCTTAAGTGTCCCTGCTATATTTTTGCAGATGATGTCAAGATTATCGGATCACTGGATGAACAGGATCTTCTTGAGGATATAGAAAAAGTCATCAAGTGGTCTGCTACATGGAATCTACCAGTTAACTTCACTAAAAGCTATCTTTTGTCTAAAGTCATTAAGAAGCTAGAGGTGGCTGGTCCAGATGGTATACTGGAGATAAATGGGGTGCCGAAAGTTCGTGACTTAGGTATAAAAGTTTCAGGGGACTTTAAATGGGCTGATCAATGCGCAGCCGCTGCACAACGCGCTAGGAGAGAGCTTTTTCGCCTTCGTTCAGTTCTATCCTGCAGGTCCACAGAGGTTTTCATACCATTATACAAAGCGGTCGTCAGACCACATCTCGAGTATTGCGTTCAAGCATGGTCACCTTATTTGGAAAAGGATATTGCCAAGCTGGAAGGTGTTCAACGTTTAGCTACTCGTATGATTGTTGGGCAATCGGGTAGGTCGTATCAGGAACGATTGCTGAGTCTAGAGCTCTTCTCACTAAGAAGGAGGAGGCTACGTGGGGACCTGATTGAAACTTTCAAAATCATGTCAGGTTTCAGTACTATTCATCCCAGTGAATTGTACGCTCTAGCGCCAAGTGTGGGTACTCGAGGCCACCCATTAAAACTGGCCAAGCGACATGTCAGGTCAAATGTTCGTAAGTTCTGCTTTAGTGAGAGGGTAGTAAATTACTGGAATCGACTTCCTAAAGAAGTTGTTTGTTCTACTTCGGTAGGGGGTTTCAAGAATAGACTTGACTCTGTGTGGCCTTCATTATTTCCTAATTTTTATCCGTAAGGGAATAGTTGGTATGATCCTCATGTTGTCTTTTGAACGCACGAATGTTTCTCCTCACCTATTGTTGAGGGGAGTTTTTCTGTTGCATTCCAGATTACTCTCATACCAGTTCAGTTCAGTTCAGTTTGCACAGGACAGTATGTGTCTAACACGCCAATCGAGCGTCCAGAATTTCTTTCGGTGGAAAGCTGCAGAGAAGCACCCACCACTGCCAAAACGTATATTCTTTTTGTCTGTTTGAAATCTTCGCCGATCGCGAAGCGAAGAGATTATCCGGGTTGAACTTAGGAAGCACCGCGTTATAGCCGATGCTGGAAAAAGAAAAAGCAGTTTCTCTTCACCAGCACGGTGAGAGGTTAGCTGAAGTAGCATTGTGTATAATTAAAATTAAAAAACACACAGAACTCTAGCCCTCAGTATATTTACGGGATAACGCTAAAAAATGAAAAACCTAAGCTTGTAAAGCAATTAAGGCGAGTATTCAGGAAACAACTTACCCCAGTTGCGGTCCAACCCCTGCTTAGAACTAGACACGGTACTGCAGGATATAAGTACTTCTGGAAGCCGGTTCCAGAAATTTACCACCCTGAGGCTGAAAAAGTGTTTCCTGGAGTCTAGCCGACATCGCTCCTTAGCAAGTTTGAGTGAATGGCCCCGGGTACCCAGCTCAGGACTTAAGGCAAAGAATTCGGTCATGCTAACGCCACTTAACCCCTTCAAGATCTTAAAGGTTTCAATTAAGTCACCTCTCAAACGACGGCGCGTACGTGAAAAAAGATCTAGGGACTTTAGGCGTGCAGCGTAAGGTTTCCCTCGCTGACCCTCAATCATGCGAGTTGCGAGACGCTGTACGCTTTCGAGTTGAACGATATCCTTCTTGTAGTAAGGGCACCACGCCTGGACACAATATTCTAAATGCGGCCTAACTAATGCCTTGTAAAGGGGCAGGAATACATCGGGTCTTCTGCTGGATAACACGGATCTCAGGCGAAAGAGAACTTTGCGAGCACGTTGAGCTGCAGCGGCGCATTGGTCCTCCCATTTGAAGTCCGTCCTAACTAGTACTCCTAAATCCTTAACACGCTGTGTGGCGCTTACAGTGAGAGAATTGCCCGACACCTGAACTGAAATCTTATCAACCAGTGCTGACAAGAGTTGGCTCTTATTAAGGTTAAGTGGGAGGTCCCACTGATGTGACCAGTTTATGACCCGTTCAAGGTCGTGCATCAAGGTATCGTCGTCCGTTGATCCGATGAATTTAACATCATCCGCAAAAATGAAGCATGGGCACTTCAATGCAGAGGACAAGTCATCGATGAAAATCAGGAATAGAAGAGGACCAAGTACCGAACCTTGGGGTACACAACTGATTACGTCGGTTTCATTAGACAGCGTAGATCCTACCCTAACTCGGAATGTCCTACCTGTTAGGAAGGCCTTTATCCAAGCAAGTAGACTACCCCGAATGCCTTTTGCTGCTAGCCTAATCTCTAGAAGGCGGTGGTTTACGGAATCAAAAGCCTTGCTGAAGTCTAGGTAGAGGGTTTCGACAGGCTTCCCTTCATCCAACCTTTTAGTGGCAGTGTTGA
>JACCGJ010016034.1:0-12121 GCA_013407085.1 Atriophallophorus winterbourni
TTAGACTCGACTACCTTTTTTCAGGCTGACTGACCTCAACGGGGCAACCTGACAGTATTTTAGCCCACTAGCTGTTTCTGACTGTGTAGCAGATTGCCTGTATCTAGACTTGGAATTTTGTACATCACGAAGAGGCAGCAACATTAGGATCGCTGAGCATGGAAACAGTGATAAAGTCTTTGAAGTAATCGTCTAATAGGAGCGGTGTACCAATACAGAACCGCAGAGTCATTCCAGGTCACGCGTTGAAACACTCAGAAAGGAACAGTGTATTAATACATTGTGTGGTGCTCACATCTACATCCCTTACCAGTGTATTGTTTTGTTCGCCGCCGCACTATCATCGTAGAAACGATAAAGCTGTTGTTTAACCGAGTTCGCGTAGCTATTCACAATGTGAGTCCGAGTCAAGCAGTAAAACAGAGCATCGAATCCGCGCTGTTGGTGTACAGTAAAGGGACATGACAAGAAAAGCACAAACGTTAGAGCCTGCTTAATGAGATGACACGGAATTGGACGGCGACTAAAGGATGGGAGGTAAAAGGAATGTTGAAGATTGTTGTCAAGTAATGTGTTATATATTACCAGAGTAGAACCCAAGCAATAAATACCCAAATGCTTAACTGAAAACTAATATGCTATTGTTCACAATTGACTAACTAACCCAACACTACGCGTAGCAAAAACAAAGGCAGGCCGTTCAGACAAAGAGCTTTACCGTCTCTGACCAAAAAGCCATTAGGCTGCGGCTCGTGTGTATTTATACACTGAATCATTATGGCCGACAAAATGGACCAATCAGAATCGAGAATCACAAATTATAATGAGTTTTGGAGGAAAATAATAATATTTCCTCAACATAATGAAACGGTAACGTGGATGAACCGTAATGAAGTTCAATTCCTTCAAAAATAATCAATTCAAAAGCGATTATAGCAAAGGAGAAGGCTAACAATAAATATATATTTACACAATCATTTAAAAATGAAAAGTGCCACCCGGCAATAAAGCACGACAAAGTCTCCAAACAACTTACCATAACAGGCACGAGAGAGATTGAAGGCTAACAAGAGCCACCTTCGGGTTACGACTCTTCAAATGGCTCAAGCAAATGGTGAGAAAATTTGTCCAATTGGACAGGAAAAACGATCGTGTACCAACACAGAGTAAACATGTGACCAGGGGGAACAAAGCCTAGGAAAAGAAGGATGCCCGAGTGACATTTATTATATAATACGTCTAGTAACAAGTGGTCGCAAAATAGGAAGAAATAAATTGTTGCGCAAAACAAAAAATACACATTATTAGACTTCTCCATGTCATACGATTAAGAGGGCATGGGATTTGTCGCAAAGGGTTAAGATAATACGAGATCGAAGAAGGTTTGTTTTCTATATTTTACGAAAGCCAAAGCCGGGATCACATAGACAGAGCTGATATACTGAAAGTTTGCGCATGTGATACCGTCAGTTAGATGCCAACGTTGAATACTGCATGGAGCAAGTTTAGTATGGTGTTAGGTGACACTAGAAGAGAAGTGAGGGAAATTGGGCCAAGAAGGACATACTTGTTAACAGCGTAAGGAACGAGAATTGCAACAGGTAAGTGAAAATCAAGGGCATACACGTGGGTGTCAGAATGGTTTACTGACACTTAATCCCCAGTTTGATAACTTCTGAAGAAGGCAGAATACATTTAAATGAATTTATTTAGCAGGAGAGATATGCAATTGATTTTAAGAACGTCAATCTTTCCGTAGTTGAGTATCGCTGAATTACTCGAGATGTCTTGGTGCATATCTCAGCATACTTTTTCTTCTGTTTGATATGAATCCCGCACTTGCTTGAAGAACTGAGGCCGTATGCTGTCGGCAATTTTTGAAACACCAAATATGGTGTTACTTGGGAGGGACGAGAGAGTGCATGTTGGGCCTTTCCTTCTTATACTGTTTTGATGCCCGGTGAGTGTCCGCGAGATAGCACATTTTTGAGGCAATGCCATCAGAGTGCCTAATGACAGACCGAACGTGATCGAAGTCCCTGAGGCAGAGGGGGTAGTATTAATTTCTAACATTTTTTCCTTCATTTTACTCACCGCATTCTTCACCAAAAATGTTCTTTGTTGCACTCGTGATTATGAAGTGCGAAATTACGTATCGATATCATCATTAAGTGTCGGGGATTAAGTGTCCGACGATTATGTGAACGGACACCGTCATAACACCATTCTCCGGATCAAAAGCATAAACTTCCAAAAAGAGCGATGGTTGTTATAAGATGTACTGATGTGATATGATTCGAAGGTGGTTAACTGTTGAGCGATTTTTGCCAAAGTGTGACCAGTAATGCTATGAATTGCCGGGGTGGTATGGTATGAGAGCACAAGCCTGATCCAGGCAAAGTGCCGTACAGTCAGAGACTGCACGTGGGCTAAGATACTGTCAGGTTGCCCAGGCCTAGACAGATATGAGAAAGAAAACGGCAGCCAAACAGTATTCGGAGCAACGTGTTTTCTATCACAGTGCGTGGCTATACGTCTGACTAATGTGTTGTGCTTTCATGTATCAAAAACACAAATATCTCTGATTGGAGTTCATCATAGATGTTGCTACGACCGCTATAAGTAGAAGAGTCTACTCATCATCATCACCGTGGATACCATTACATCAGTATTATTATTATTATTACACAAGTCTTTGCAGACGATGTGCCAACAAGTATACCATGAAGAGGGTCATCATCATCATCAGCATCATGAAGCACAAGTCTGGAGCCAGACAAAGTGCCAAGCAATATGAAGCAGGAAAAGCAGATAAGCAAGCGCGTGGAAAAGGGAAAGCAGGCAAGCGGAATACGCAAAAGCAAATGCACAAAAAAGCAGCTTGTTTTTGTAGTTTCACTGCATGCGATTTTTTGGGTTTTTTGTTTTTTTTTGTTTTTTTTTTTTATGTAAAATAATACCGAATAAAAAAATTATGACACACATAATAAAATACACTGGCGCCACTGACTTCGGTTTGTAGCCATATCGCGTAAGGTTTCCAGCCAACTATTAGGTGGAGCTTTTGGACCCCACCCAGGCAAACGAATACGCCCAACTGAGCCTAGCGCTACGGTGAGTTTCTTCATCCCAACGCGCCACGTCATGGACTGGCCACCCGATCTTTTCTCCCAGCTTCTGTCAGGCTCTGCGAATAAGGCGCGGTACGGTAAACGGTGAGTAGGCATTCTTAATACATGTCCCAACCATCGCAAGCGAGCAAGCATCAGCATTTCTCTCAGTCCGTGGCCACCTGGTCCTAACACCCGCTTGCAGACATCTATATTTGTAACACGATGCTGCCACCGAATGCGAGCAATTCTACGCAGGCAACGGGTATCAAAAACAGAAAGCCGACGGACATCTTCCGCTCGGATAGAAGGGTACATGATGAAGTTGAAATAGGTTCCATGGTTCTTGTTGAAGGCGACATACTACCCGGTTGCCAAGGCCGAAGTAGGGGGTTAGCTTAGGGGACCCTACCCGGAGCCTTTGACTCGAAAGCCTTCCCGCAAGGTAGCGGTTTTTTCCCTTTGCGAAAGCCGGTGACCATTTTGAGTGTTATTGCACCTCTCTTGAAGTGCCTCGGCGATTGTTCGAGTACGCCTCTCTAGACTTTGTACGACCAGGTGCAACCTGCAAGGCAGCAGGGATTTTTCCTCAGGGTTCACTCCCGAAGCCTTTCCCGCAATCGGGTATGCCGCAAGGCAGCGGGTTCGGAATCAGGGTTTTCCTTCTCTTAGATGGACTGCCCTCGCAGGCTGACGAGCTCCATCTGCCTGGAGCAAAATGGTTTTGAGGCGCCAGTCATCCGCCTTCGCCCCTTCTCCTGTCAGTAGAAGCAGTTCCGCCACGTGCAGGCCAGGAGCTGGGCTTTGGTTGTCAGATGCTGTTTGGTACGCACACCATATGGGAGCATTTTATAGACAGTGGGAGCTCATCCCCACTGCCACCCCGGCTGTGACAACCTGACAACATCAGTAGCAAGCATCGTGTTTAACTATCGTGTTAACTATTATACCGCTATGGCAAAATAGAATCCTTAAGAGATGGGGAAGGGTAGCGGCTAAAAAAGCTTTTGAACATGTAGAGAATTAAGCACAGACACGCTCGGATGTGGTCCCTACACATCTAAACATTCATTCAATCACCCGTAGCTTGTACCGAATGGTTAACTACCACACAACCATGAAAAAATAAACTCCTAGAAGATTAATAATGACGGGACTTAATCAGTTAGTGAATGTACAGAAGAGTAAACACAAACAAACCAGAATGAGGTGTCTACACCACGAATGTAACGAGTTGTGAACAAGCAGACATGACAGCTTCCTTGCGGCTTTCAATTTCACACATCATAACAAGCATTCCTCGCCATTGCACATTGACAACATACAGCATCAATCAAACGCTTTAAGAAGTGTGCCAATGACAAGACCGACAATTGACACGGTTTTGAGTCATATCACTGCGAGTAAAAAGTTACTGCTAATTTCGATTGCTCAGACACCAACCTAGGTGACGGGTAGCTAGTTTAACAGTCAAAGCTTTCATCTGCTTGAGACAAGACAGAGTCTGATCACCTTTACAACGACGACATGATGAGTTAAGAATGGCAAACGAAACCGCATATTGCCTATTCGAAATACCAGCAAAGTCTATGCATGTTAATTTGTTTTTCGATATCTACATCACGACCAAAGATTGTATTACTTTACGTATTCGATGGTGCAATTTAACTACAGCTATAGTGTGGAGACAGCCAGTGTCAAAGACCCGCAGACGTCTTAAGTATTATTTCCCAAGTATCTAGGTATCAAACCGACACAGAAATACTGCGTGAACGGTTGCCATATATACACTGCCCTTGAACTATGTTTACTAGTAATGCAACGATCCAAAACAGTCTACAGTCACAGTTCCCTTATTGTTTAGGCTTAGCGCAATTTCTGTCGGATCTAGATCCTGTAACAGAACTTCGTACTTGAATAGTGCAAAGCTCATTTCAAACGATGGTATGTATGAAAGCACAAGCCTGATCCAGGCAAAGTGCCATACAGTCAGAGACTGCACGAGGGCTAAGATACTGTCGGGTTGCCCAGGCCTAGACAGATATGGGAAAGAAAATAGATGGTACGATACTACATAATTGGTTTAGAGTAGCCCGAACATACGAATAGGAATCGAAACGGAGAAGTATATCGCCAACACAAGCTAAATCAAAACATTTCTTAATATAGAACCAAACACAACGAAATGCCAGTACACTGGCGGTTGCATACATGCCTAATATTTACGGAGCCGATTAACAAAATATAGTAGATATTCGTGGCAAGCAAACCGCAGTTAAAAGTACGATTGCACAGAAAAAAATACCGGAATATGTTTCTTCTTCGTCACCAATTCGAGACTGGCGGGATACAAATTTTCCACGAATTGTTTCAAGGCAGGAATGTTGACCTCTTGTCGAGCCACCGCAGCGACCGGGAGGAGAATTTCGACAAATAAATCCGAGAGAACATGTTTGATTTCTGGTTCTTTCACTTCGAGAAAATACTGGCCGAGTTCTTGCAGAAAGCTGAAACAGTTGACAAAATCCTCGATCGGATGCATCTGTAAAAAAGCGGGAAAAGTTTCGATATTTTCCGGTAGCAACATAATTCCCGACACATCACGGTAATGATTGGCATGGATGAAATAACAAGTTTGAAATCGTATCAAGTAGCAGTCTTATGGTGAGGGCATCCTATTATAGTGCTTCATTTTGTTTACATACGGATATGCAATCAAACGGTACTTCTGTACTGTACGGCTAACACCGTGCTAAATTGATTGGCCACCAGTAGTGAGCTGAATGCTGAAACAAGGTCTAGTCACACTACCATTTCTAATTTCCTTCTCATATCTGTCTAGACCTGGGCAACCTGACAGTATCTTAGCCCACGTGCAGGCTCTGACTGTGCAGCACTTTACCATCATTTTGTTATGTGGGATAGTAAGGGAAGTTTGCCACATTGGATTGCAGTCAGAGCTTCAAGAACCATGTCGTGCTGATGTTGTTATACTAGTCCACAATATTTCATTGAATGAATGTCACAACCGGAGTGTAGGATCTTCACTTAGCGTGCTTGTGCTAACATTTATACAGACTGAATAGACATTCTAGTCCTATTCGTCCCCATCTGTAAAAGATTATGTGCCATGGTTGTACGGCACTTAAGCGTTCGAGACTGCTTGCCGATGTAACGTCGTTCCTGATTATAATTTGAACTGAATCACAAGCATGGATCCAGGCTAAGTGCCGCACAGCTGTAGACTGTAGTGGGCTGAGTTGGGTTGCCCAGAGCTAGACAAATCTAGGGGAAAATGGAAAAAGAGTAGTGAGACTCCTGTGTGTTTTGTCATGCAACTCAATAGCAGTTTAACATAATAATAATGAATGTACTAGATTGCCCCTCGGTTGATATATTATTCGTTGATGGGTGGCAAAACAAGCGACAATCGCAACACTCGTCGATTCGCTTACCTTGACACGGAAAAACTTCATGCCCATTATCAAAGAGATTATGCTTGGTTTCGCGCTGGCGGTATTTTCCTTGGAGCGTAATTCGTTCAACGAGCGCATAAATCGACGACGAACCAAGACAAATCTGAAAGCAAAAACAATAACGTGGACCGGATGAATGAATCATCATCATCATGAAGCACAAGTCTGGAGTCAGACAAAGTGCCAAGCAATGTGAAGCAGAAAAAGCAGATAAGCAAGCGCGGAAAAAGGGAAAGCAGGCCAGCGGAATATGCAAAAGCAAATGCGCAAAAAGCAGCTTGTTTTTGTAGTTTTACTGCATGCGATTTTGATTTTTGTTTTGTTTTGGATGAATAAGCAATGAGTGGCGCGTAAATGTGGCCTAATTCGTTCGAACTAAAAATGCTGTTCAATTCATTCTAGCCAGGAAAAACATGGATGCTCGGAGCAAGAATGAAGGTTTCTTGACAAGTCATTTTCAAGTATTAGTGCTACTAAATGAGTGATTCGAAAATGTGTGAGAAACAAGGGTATCATCAGCAGTCAGAAGAAATAATGAATGTGTGAATTTCGAAAATGAAAAAAAGATAAAAACAAAAGAAATAATTGTCAATTGTAGGTTTCAGCTATAACTGCAGACTCAAAGTACAAAAACAGATTACTCAGCTGTTTATACCGAGGCTGGATTATTAGTCAAGCATAAATTACCTTGACTGCGACAAGAGTCCAACAATTTCCGCGTAAAGATCAGCCACCAGGGTGACATTTTCACTGTTTTGTGGTTGAACGCTGGAAAAAAACATAATGTGGAAATACCAGATGCGATTTGAGAAAGGTAAAGGAGGCCAGGAATAGTACTCACTCTTCCCGATAATTGAACCTCCGGAAAGATTGCTCCAAAATCAAATCGACCATATCATTGTTTCCGGGATGATAAGACAGTTGACGAAGTACCGCAAGTAACACGTGACAGAATAATATATCGATCGCGAGCTAAACAATGAAGAAATTAACTGGATCTTACATCTTTACGCTCTGAGAGAGCCGAGTAATGAGAATTGTTTAAAGCGAACGGCTTCACGTATGGTGCTGCATCATAAGTACTTTTGATCATTTTGTCTTGTTTATTCCACATTCCGGATTGCTGGACATCCGATGGGTGAACGCGATCCGACGACCCTACAAAGCAACTACTCGTCATTAGCTCATCGACGGATTTGTGTGATTGGTGTTTCCGTCGACTGGCAACACACTGAGCTCCGATTGAGTGGTGTTCCTGATACCAATCGATGAGCACACTGACCAAAGAAGGAAGGGCAAACTCCGCGCAAACGTAAAATGCTTCAAGCAATTGTTCGAAGGCTTTGTCCTCAGGTAGTCGCATGCTTTTTGTGAGAAGATATTCCTTGGGTTGATAAACAGAGAAAACAAGAGGCATACCTGTCTATTTTCCATTGCCATTTCAATCTTTTTGTTAGCTAACACCGTGAATTGTCGTAACAATTCACACACAACCAACTCTCCAGGCTTCACAGCCATCACTTTTGTATCAGATTTGGTAAATTAGCATTGACCTGTAAAAATAACGGGAAAGCACATTGAAGATTGTAAAAGTGTCAAAAAGTATATATTCAGCAAATAAAAATATGAAATATCTTCACTATAATTCGTGTAAAAAATAAGGAATGAATTTAAACTAAGAAACTCTACACATTTAATGCAAATCAACGAGCTTGGGTACGAGTCATTTGCAGGTGTATGGCACAAAGAGTTTGAAACCAATTATTGAGGGAAGGGTAAGCAAAATGCAACTAACCAGGATAAACACAAGGAAACGCAAACCTATTTTCCTTTGTTGCGTTGTGGGCACTCGATAAAATACAACATAGTATTGTCCCGAAAAATGAGCAGTCTATCACGTTTGAGAACAAATTTATGTGGACCCAAGCTGTCGTACAAAAATGTGATCAAAATGTAAAAGGCACATTTGACGAGGCGAAGATTGCTCAGCCGGTACAAGTGAGAGAGGTGTAGTCCTGCAAACGAAACTAAATCAGTTAAGTGACTGGTTTATCCGGTGGAAACTACCAATAAATCCAACGGTGTGGAGCTATACACAAAGGTCTGAACCGGCGTTGACGGTGCATCTGTGAAGCCCGCACAATGAGAGAGATATGAGGGTGCTGGTGTCTAACTTAATAAAGCTCAGAGTGGAATACTCCCGAAAAGAATTCACCGCTACCCGGGAGTTTAGCCTTAATATATTCAAGATAATCTATGGCGGACATATTGAGCCTCTTCTTGAATAAGGTCTGTCAGCTTGCTATCCATTATCGAAAGGAAAAAGCTATCCTCGATAAATTTCAGCGTAGAGCAAGCAAAATGGTAAAAGGTTTCCACTTGCTCATCCATGATAGGATGTCTGTATCCACTAGAGTATCGGCGTAGAAGCTTTGACCTCCTCCTTACCCACCGAATTATTCTGGGATGTTACGGATCGACCTTACAAAAATTCTTCCATTTGGCATTAGATGGAAGAACTCGTGGTCATATCCTTAAGTTGAAAAGTGGAGAACGCAGTGGCTTCAGGTGCAGCTCAGCGAGTGTAACTCATTGTCGCAGGATGTTGTGTAGATATAATCAGATGTGAAATTCAAGGCGTATTTAAACCCTTGTTAGTTTAGTGGATCTGGATGTATCCTCTGAGACCATTCTTCTGGAAGATCCATCGTTCCGGAGAAGTTAGTGATGAGGATCACGTGGGAATTTCTCCATCTGCTGGTATAGAATACTTCTGAGAGGTTAATCACGGGTAAAATAGAGAGAGATGGTGTCCAAAACAACTTGGAATTACCAAACATCGTTCATGTAGAAGTAACTAGTTCTTGGGGCGAGAAAGATGGTGTGATACAACTGATTAGGTTCAAGTAGTTGATCTTGCTTTTATTGGCTTCGGTAAGGCATTCAACCACGTACCACGCCAATAACCGCTCATCAAATCGGATAGCATAGGTATTAAAGGGTGCCTTCTAAAGTGGATCAAAGCATCCGTTACGGGACGGCTTAACCGTGTGGAGGAGAATGGGGTTGTGTCTTCAGCAGGTATAGCGAATTAAGGTGTACCACAGGAATCTGTTCTTAGTCCGTTGTCATTCAAGATCTGTGTATGCGAAATTCCAGACGCGGTTGACATCGATTTTCAGGTATTCGCTAACGACTCGAAACTGTGGGCCACGTGAGGGCCACGAGCAACTGCAGTTAATGAAACAGACAGATGGACGAATCATCGGCCACTGCCTATAAATAAGAATAAGTCAGTGGTTATGCTCCTAGGGTCCAGTGGTATTGCTTGGGATACCCGGATTGTGGGATACCCGATCGCGGGAAAGGCTGGGGAGAAAACTCTGAGGAAACATTCGAGGCAGAGTCCCGTAGGCAGTTATTTTGTGCACAGCACCACTTTCCGGCAACTTCCTGCTGCCTTTGCAGGTTGTGCAAAGGCTTGAGAAGCTGACTCTAACAAACGCCGAGTGGCGCTGGGGACGCCACTTTGTACCCGAATTCCGAAGACTCTTCATGGCTTGTGGACGGTAGGCGACGTGCCTCATGCTCTCCCTGCGCTTAGAATTTGCGCGGATCTCGCTTTTTATCGCCGAGCGTGGGCGGCTGCAATCCGTGACATGAACGAAGCCTACTCATCATCCCGGAGGAGGCAGAGAGAATTTTTCCCATTCGAAGGCTTCGTGCTGGAGAACTTTAACAAGAACCTACATCGCACAAGAGCATGATCTGAGTCTATGCAGGTATTCCAACCTCTCCAGCGAGCACTTATGGCGATATGGTCGATTTGGGTCGAAGGTTGGCTTCTATCCGGCGAGCGCCATGTAGTAATTTGACATCTTTTATGACGAAAGGAAGTGCTGCTAATGAATAATCGAGATTGTGCACAGAATTGTATAAACCGTTCACCATTATCTGTGCGTTGGCTTTCAAGACCAAACATGCCACCTAATTGTGATTCAGATGTATCTAAGCGACCCAGTCTGGCATTCATATCTCCCGCTAAGACAACAATATCGGAGCTTTTTACACGTCGCAAAACAGCCTAAAGATCGTCATAGAAGGCGTTCTTCTCGTCGTCGGAATTTGTGTTAGTCGGAGCGTAAGTTGCTACAATAAACAAACATCTCTGATTAGAATATTTTGAGGTTGGTCTAATATTAGTGGCTAGTCTAACTGCGCACATCCTGCTATTCCAAGGAATCCAATCGATTAGACATGGTTCGGCACGTGAATTCAGCACTATACCAACACCCGCCTGTCCTGAGATGGCAGCTACAGAATCATCAGAGCAGCGTAAAAAGTAGCGAGTTGAAAGGTTTGGGGCAGTAAGTTCAGTAATTATGGACGGATCATATAAGCGCGTTTCCGATAAACAGCAAACATCAATAGATAGACTATCTAAGGTAAGAGCCAGTGCAGCTTGCTGACCTATTTGTCTCAGAGTCCTGACATTCATGGCACCGATGTGAGCTGAAGTCCGTGGTTCAGAAAGTGGTCTGTAAATTCGCGAACAGAAAATGTTCCAACATGTTCAGCACAGTCTTTTCTAAAGCTGGGATTGACAGACGGAGAGTTGTTAAGAATGGATGGGGGAGGGGAAGGGTCAGAAACAGTTTGAAGAGTAGGGCCAGCAGTAGCTTGTTTTCGCTTACCCGCCCTGCTGTATGCAGCAGGTAAGGCGACCCTTTTAATCGTGCGCGACGGCCGATGCACTATGGAGTTGGGTTTCGTAGTAATAGTCATGGTTGTATGCGGGCTGGGATACTGCCAGGTCGCCCATGCCTAGACAGGAGAACAATTAGGGTTCTCGACCAAAGCCTTTGGTTAAAAAGCCTGACCCACAAGGCAGCGGGTTAGGTTAAGACCGTGTTCGTCTGACCTTTATCCATTGACCTGCCTGGTATGAGTGACTCTGAAGGTGCTCGGAAGGCACCACCCAGCATAGCTCAATGGGTCATAGAGGTACACAAACCATCGCACCACGTCAAGGCCCAGTCTCAGCGCGACGGATGGATACTAGTAGGGAAGACATTGATGAGGATGGTTTGAAAGGTGAAGCCCTGGTTAAGCAATATGACTCCGTGTTATGTCTTGAACACAGTGACCCTCTTCTGTTTCTCAGAACAGTGAGCTGCTTTCTGATCTTGATGTAGATTTAGAGACGGTTAGACTCCTATTGGAAGAGGCAGACACAATCCGCGACAGGACCAGACGGTATTCATCCGTTGGTTTTACCAGCGCTCGCTAGGTTGTTTGGAAATTTGTAATACTAGGGGTCTTACCACAGTAATGGAAAATGGTATTATAAAACTTACTTTGCTTACTTTGTGCGACTATCTCCTCCTGTAGGATGAGTCGGCTTCAAAGAAGATTCTTGGGAATTTGGGTACAAAGCGGCGTCCCCAGCACCACTCGGCGTTTGTTCGAGTCAGCTTCTCTAGCCTTTGCACAACCAGGTGCGACCTGCAAGGCAGCAGGGAGTTGTCAGAAAGA
>JACCGJ010016035.1:0-15620 GCA_013407085.1 Atriophallophorus winterbourni
AACGAGCTCCATGTCAAGTTTTCAGTTCCCAATCGATATGTCCGAAGAACATTCTTGCCAAGCTGGAGTATCTTACTTTTCCGTATGTTTAATGTCATATCATTGATGGCCGCCCAATTCGACATGTTGACCAAATCGATTTGCAGTTTCCCACAATCATCCGCAGAACTAATTTACGTCCATATTATCATACCATCCGCGAACAGGACCATTCTGGATGATATGAGTGGGGGTAAATCGTTTATGTATATTAGAAAGAGGGGCGGGTCTTGTCAAACTCTGCTGTTGGTTTTGAACTCAGAACTCAGAAAATTGTATGGTAGAAAAAGCATTAAGCTTAACAATAACCATAGGATGACAAGGTATATGGAACATATAAAAATATATAAAAAATATAAAATATCTCAAAAATCAATAGGGACATTCGCATACCGCATGGTTCGTCATAAACTCATCGAGTTTGGAAGCGAAATCCTCAACAGATTCTGATCGTGTGATTTTTTTCAGGCAAATAGTTCCAAGTGAAACAAATTCTTACGGAGAAAAAATTACGACGTATATCCAATCGAGAATGCGGAATGCTTAAAGCCTTTGAATGTGTTCGTGTTCTAGTAAGTTCATTGGGCTTTAGCAAGTGTTTAAGGGGATGGTTTACAGAATGCAGGATTTTGAAGGTCAACATAAGGTCACTACGTATCCGCCGTTGGGTAAAATCTTGTAGGTTCAGTTTTAACATTCGCTCTTTGAAAGGCAAATTTCTATACCGGGAGACCAACTTTGTAGCACGATGATAAATCCTGTCGAGTAGTTCGATATCCTTCCTCAGCCATGGTGCCCAGGCTTGGATGGAATATTCCATAACAGGACGTATTTTAGATAGCACTCCGTTTACTTTAACTGGGGCGTGGCGATCTGACAGGTAGTCGCACAACCATGAGAAAAGTGGTTCACACATTCTTTAACGTATCGGTTTTTGAAGAAGCAAATGGTGATCGACTCTGTCAAAAGCCTTAGAAACGTCTAAGTAACAGACGTGAATGCAAGAACTTTTATCCAACTCCTTCGTCCAGTCGTCTAACGCTATGAGAAGATTCGTTAGAGAAGAGCGGTGAGATCGAAATCCGTGTGGCGAAAAAAAATTACGAAATTCAAAGTGTGCAACCATTCTTTCCGAGATTATACGTTCCATGACCTTACCAATAACAGGTAACAAGATAACAGATGGGCATCATTGGTACAATACGATACAATGTGAGCGATAGGCCGCGTTGTTCAAAATAATGCAAATACTAGAAAGTCGTTATAAAAATACAAGATCACAACCTGTTTTATGTTTGCAGTATGGATATTGCATGAGACGGTATAATTTGAGATACGACACGTGGTTTGATGATGGTTGGTTTTGAACTGAACACTGGATGTCCAGAGCAGCGGGAGTAAACCGAGATGCGGAAGTTGTGCGGAATCACGAACGCAAGTGACCGGCGGACGGTTCAGTGAATCCAATGATACGAAATGTCTGATTGGTTGTTGCTCTGTCTGAGAGTATTGCAACTCCTTTAATTTTCGCGGCTTGTGTATGAACTCTGCTACGTGTCGCCATTCATGCAGATTTCCTTCGCTGCTCACGTCGACATTGCGTACATCCTACGTTCACATAATACACGAGAGTACGAACTACAGTTCTTCAAGACATTTGCTTGTGATGGTCTATGATATGCGGATGTGATATGTCAACTACCGCGCCGTGAAAACACATTGGAGTCTCACCACCATTTTCCGTCTAGGACTGAACAACCTGACAGTAGCTTAGCCCACGTGTAGTCTATGATTATGCGACACTTTGGCTGGATCAGACTGGTGCTTTTATCATCATCATCATCATCCCATTCGCTATCCACAGAACACAGATCAGAGATTAGGAGGAGATGTCGTGCCTGTTCAAGGACAGCAAGCAATCGCTCACCAACATCGATTTCACTGTTCAAACGTTTTTACCTATGCAGTCTCTGACTGTGCGGCACTTTGCCTGGATCAGGCTTGTGCTTTCATACTATACCTATGCATAACTCGGTATGAGATGTGATAACACACTTGTGTGCGTCAGAGTCGGTGCCACTAGGAAAACGCAAGTGGTTGCGAATTCCCATCACTTCACAGTTGAATCGGAATGATGGGGAACAATCGCAGTTTCTCAACATCTCTACCACCGCCATCACCACTGGCGGACAGCGGAAACAGTTCACCGAAATGACAATAACAATGAACCGTTTATTTCGTCGGGTTCCAAGTCATCTGTGCGTCAAATGTTCCCACTGAGAGAACAAAAATGCGCCAGATAAAAAGTTGATTCTGCGAAAAACACTCTTATCGATTGACAACGACGAATGTCCCGTTCGATGGATAGAACAACAAAACGAACGTTGACATTCAGAACAATGGAATGCAACATCTCTGGCATGTAAGTCAGCGAAAAACCGTGGATGGCAACCCGAAATAAAGTCTCTGTTCTTGTACAGCAGGGTTTACCAACCCTTGGGGGTGCGAGATACGTTACCCGTTTTTTGTATTAAGTGTTGTCATTCTCGGCTGAATCATGGTAAATTTTCCAGCATCTTATGTGTTCACGCAGTATCTAGTGTCTTTTTATAAAGCGTGCGAGAGCATAATAAACTATTTTAGGGATGCGGGGCATCCACAAGGTTGGGACCACTGTTGCAGAGAGATTGAGAGACACGTGACTCTGTCTGAACTTTTATTACGTTAACCTGCATCATGTAAGACCGCACGCCGTAACAAGTTCGTATATCAGTCGAGTTGCTGCTTGTTGTCCAAACTTATCAGGTCATCGGGTGATGTTTGTCTACCTGGGATACATCCTGCCTATTGTCATCTCTTTTCGTTTGATTTGGGTCATCTGATTCACGCAGTGGGTCAAGCATAAAGACGAAGGAAGAACTGGCTGTGCCGCACTGGACAACGGACAAGCGTCCCACAATCATCGTTTTCCTAACGCGGTTTTGTTCGCCATTCGAAATGGCGTAGTTGTAAGAATGGCCAGATACTGATTTGACTCAAGCAGATGAATGCTGACTGTCAAACTAGTTTGGGCGACCCGTTTCCCGGACTGGGTTCCGAAAGATCCAAGTGATACGGCTCAAAATCGTGTTCAGTAGCGGACTTGTTGCAAGCATTTTCTTGGAGTGTTTGCTTAGTCTTGTGTGTGGACCAGTGAATTGGCGAGGAAAGCTTGTTATGATGTGAAAGCCGCAAGGAAGCTGTCATGCTGATGTCGCTCTACTCGTTCACAACACTTGCTTGAAAGCCTGTTTGATTCGAGGTGTAGGCTGCTTATCCCAGTGTATCTGTGCGTAATCTTCACCAGTAGCTTCTCCATTTTTAAGGATTTATACGATGTCACGCGACGTGCTGTCTACGATGATGAGAATTTACTACATGATCAGTGAATAACAGGGATGCAAGTGGCGAATAGTTAAACATGACATAACCGAAACCATGAGGACACGCATATAACGAATGTCCTTTTAGCTAAAGTGCACTTCGGCTAACACGATCAAACCCAGCTAAGCACGTGATCGATCAGGGCGTGTGACCTTCACCTGCATCGCGTGACCAACATCGCCCTTTTAAGTGGAGAAGTTGCGTGAAAGAGGCTTATGTCATTGTAGGGCAAACATATATAAGCTCGATTCATTTGCCGTATTTAACCAAGGAGAAATGATCCCGGAAGTGTGTTTCTGAATCGAGAGCTATAGATTATGAGGGGTCGAAACATGACTATCCCAAAAAGCGATATGAGGTCGACGTAGAGCTTCCAGCATCATTGTCAAATTGGAGTTATACAACTCGACGTAATATCCTGTCAGTTAGTTCATAAGCAGGAAGAGATTGCTGTCAAGAAGGAAGCTGTTTAAAGATCGCTGAACAAGAAGTCGATAAAAGTTTCACCACACTAGCTAAGGATTTGAACAAAGTTGCAAAAACGTGAAATCGAACTAAAATCACGTGCGTGTTTCCGACAAGGCTAGTAACGTGACTGTTGGCGAACGGGGTAGCCTATCCAAAGAGCACTGCTGTCGAAAAGATTGTAACTCTGGCACAGGGTGAAATTCTCAAAAGGCGATGGCAGATTACGACACCAATGGTGATGTAAGTGCATAGGAAACGTAAAACAATAAAAACGCGGTGAAAGAATAGCTTTCAAACAACGAAGCACGAAAGACCGCGAAATTTAACAGTCGATGTTTTCAATCCTATTTTGTGTACATGCTCCTGCCCGGCTCTGAAGAGATGTTACGAACAGAGGAAACGCTTGGCGTTCTTGAAATCGTTAACCCCAAGGAAACGGGTGGCCACGTCCTCCGAAAGACAGACACAGTACTTTTAAAACTCGTCCTCGACCACAAACCCGTTCGCACCTGGCGTCGGCGGCAAGGTGGTCAAGTGAAAACCTGGCTGTCAACTGTGAAAGAGGATGTAGACACCCTGGGTCTGCGTACCGTCTACGGAGTTCGCAGGTGGGAACGAGACTGGATCACGATCTGCAACGATCTCGCCTCCGATCGACGTGCGTGGGCTGGTGCGATCCGAGACATCAATGATGCCGGCTAATCCACCCGTGGAGCCAGCCGCACAAACGTAAAGTAAGTAAGTAAGTGAGTTCTGATGGCTATTGGTCACGCAAAACCTGATAAGGACAACATTCACGTGGAGTATACCAATGACGATAAGTTGTTTGGGGGAAATGCCGCACAACTGGAGACTGCACGTGGACTGAGATACGGCCAGGTTGCCCTGAAGTAGGCAGATATAAGTTCAGTGAGACTGCTGCGTGTTTTTTTAAACAGATCACTATTAATGATAAGACAATATTGCGCAGATAGAAATACTGAACGATTGCATGCAGGAAAGGCTTCGGGAGAAAACCCTGGAAAAGAGTCTGGTAGACCACCTCTTTCTGGCAACTCCCTGCTGCCTTGCAGGTCGCAATTGGTTGTGCAAAGGTTAGAGAAGCTGACTCGAAAAAATGCCGAGTGGTGCCGGGGACGCCGCTTTGTACCCAAATTCCCAAGAATCTTCATTGAAGCCCACTCATCCTCCAGGAGGAGATAGTCGCATAAAAGGAAAAGGTATGGCAGTTAAGCATTCGGCACATGCTACCGATGTAATACCGTCTCCAATGTTGTTGTCGATGATGCTGAGCCTCATAAACATGGAGTAAAAGAAACTCACGGAGGGAACAGCCGGCTTCTGCTCGACCGCAACCGCTTTGGGGCTTTCTTCCACAGGTTTGGCGTGTGTTGGTTCCGTAGGGGTGGTCGATTTGTTTGAACGATCGGCGGCGTTGTTGCTTCGTTTACGTCGACTGCGTTTCGGTTTTCGTCCATCCACGGGGGATTTTTCACTGACAGACGTGACATTCTCCGGCGGGTCCCGGGAACAAATAGCGGAGTCTTTTTGTTTCGATTCCTTCGTTTCCGTTGATTCGTGATCAGAAAGTTCTGTAAAAGTCAAAGAAATATTTTAAGAGAATGACAATGATTTGTGAGTGAATGAATGAAAGCTCAAGCGGCAGCTTGCACTAAGCTCGGTGTCATTACTTTACTTTTGTGGAGGAGGATGAGTCGGCTTCAATGAAGATTCTTGAGAATTTGGGTACAAAGCGGCGTCCCCAGCACCACTCGGTGTTTGTTCGAGTCAGCTTCTTTAGCCTTTGCACAACCAAGTGCAACCTGCAACGCAGCAGGGAGTTGCCAGAAAGAGGTGGTGTGCACCAACTATTCGTCTGCCAGACTCTGTTTCAGATTTTTCCTCAGGGTTTTCTCCCGAAGCCTTTCCAGCGATCGGGTATCCAGCAAGGTACCGGAGGTTAAAAAAGGTTTTCCTTCGTTTAGATGAAATGCCCTCTCAGGCTAACGAGCTCCATCTGCCAGATTCAAACTGGTTTTCAGGCGCCAGTCACTCGCCCTCGCACCTTCTCCTGTTGACAGAAGCAGTTCCGCCGAGCTCGGGGAGCCACTCGTGCAGGCCAGAAGCTGGACTTGGTTGTCAGAAGCTATTTGAGACACTTGCCATATGAGAGCATTTTATAGACAGTGGGAGCTTATCCCCACTGCCACCCCTGACTATGACAACCTTTGGTATCATTGAACCGTTTTTGTCTAGTCTTGACGTAGAGCAAATTATAAGCATAAAAGGCTGCGCTCATCTAAGCGATTTGCACGAGAGTGAAATTCTAAGCGAGCAAGGTATTTGAAAGAAAGTTTGTACTGAATCGGTTAGAGCAGATTTTTGGTAACGTTTCGTAAGCGCCTTTCAATTCGAGGATGCTCCTATTACGCGGGTGATTCAAAAACCTTACCCTAATTCATGTTTATCTTGGTGCTGTTGGTTTCATAGATAGACTTGCTAGCGTGTGTTTTGGAAGAACAATATCACAGTCTGTCGTAGGATTATGGAACACGCGACGTACAAAGCACTACGGAATGTCAATCGGAATTTTCCCTCGCGGTTTCATCGCGATTCTAGGAATTGCTTGCCAAAGGCCTGGAAGCAAGCTTTCCTTCTCCTAGATGTACTAATACTACGATCGCTAAGCGTAAAAAGCCACTGTGAATTTTCATCTTTTGGACTCGAACCCGGAAGACGGATCGCACCAACCGCAGCTATTTTAACAGTCAATGCATTCATCTGGTTGAGCCAAACAAGAGTTTAGCAACAATGCCATTCCAAGTTAGGAGTTCAAAAAATCCACCTGAGGAAAACGATCATTTCCCATTCGCAAAACGTAGTCTAACCAGCGAAGTCTATGCAGGTTAATTTTTTTCTGTGGCTACGTTGCTATGAAATATTCCATTACGGATAGTTGCGTTACGTATCCGATGGTGCCAAGTAACTCCAGCGATTGTTGAAGACTTATAGTCGTCTTATTTCTTCTTTTCTCAGTGTCCAGATTTCACATCCGTACAGTAAAACCGCGCATACTGTAACCGTATAGACCGTACCCTCGAGCTTTAGAGACAAACCTGTTTGAGGCCACTTTAGTTACGAAAAGCTACCGTAGCTCTGGAAATGCGAGCTGAGATCTTCTTATTTAAACAAGCGTTGCCAGTGATGCACCTACCCAAATAGGTAAAACAGTCTACAGGTTCCTCATTATTGAAGCTTAGCGCTGTTTTGATCGGATCAATATCCTGTAACAGAACTTTGAACTTGGAAGGTGCAAACCGCATGCTGAAGGATGGTGTGATACTACATAGTCGGCCTAAAGTAGACTGAGCATCCGTATATGAATCGAAGAGTAGAACTTCGTCGTCGGAATAATCAATCAAAAAGTTTCTTATCGCGGCTTATCTAAATGCTCGGTATCGATACGCCTGCATTACATGCATTCGTTATAGCGTCAATTAGAAAATTGAATTATAATGAAGAAATTGGAAAGTTGACTGACAGGATATTATACACCCTAACGCGCTTAGAACTATAGGAATAAAGTGCTCAATACGTTAACGTACTTTTGTTTGACAACTTTTAGTAATAAGGTATTAAATAACGCGTTCCTATCGACCGAATCAAAAGCACCATTAAAATCAACAAAGGTCGCAACAGTGGGCTGTGTATAAGCATGGCGATGTTCTAGGGCTTGGCGAAAAGTGAATATGTGATCGACACACCCTCTACCGGGACGATATCTGTGATTCTCTGTTTAATGTAGGGTATTGTATGATGGTATGAAAGCATAAGCCTGTCTAGGCAAAGTGCCGCGCAGTCGAGACTGCACATGAGCTAAGATACTGTCGGGTTACCCAGGCCTAGACAGATATAAGGGAGGATATATAAATGGAAATGGTAGTGACACTGCAGCATGTTTCAGCATGCAGCTCATTACCGTTGACCAATCAATTTTGCCGCACAGCACAGAAATGCTGCACGATTGCACATCGGTGCGGTTGCACATCCATAATGTAAAGTGCCGAAGACCTACTGAAGCAAGAAACCGGTTAATGACGGGCGTAAGGCTTATCCCCTTGTGATTGGAGCATGAAGTACGCACACCCTTTTTGAAAACAGGTATGATTATAGATTCTCCCCAACACTGGGGAATAGTTTCCGTGTCCCATAACTGACGAGACAGGTCAACTATAGTGGGCTTGATAGAACATCGCAACCACCATTGAACTGAACCGGGGACAGTCCATCGGGACCAGCTGCCTTGAATCTTTTCATTGACAAAATACCCAGCTTGATTTCGGCTTCGATCAGAGGCATTAAATCAACGGACCAGGGTTGTATGTTGTAAAGTGGAACGGTGAGGAATGCTGTTTATGATGCCTGTCAGTGAAAGCCGCAACGATGCTGATGCCGTTTTATTCGTCCAAACCAATTGCCTGATTGGATGTTCGATTCGAGGTGTAGGCACCTCATTGGGGGAAGAACTTTCTCTTGACCGCTCACTTTGAAGAGGCCGTTTGAGACATCATCGTCAGGTTAGGAAACTGCTCACACTCCTTTCCGCTGCTGATAATTGATGACACCATCGATCGACAGATACTGCTAATCGTGTTGCACGCTGTGGGAGAGATTCCCGGTATATATTAACGTAAAACGGGATGGAGTATGCTTGCTCGCTTATCGCTAAAGCGATGGGAAATACTCGGTTGATCGGTGATCGTTGCATGCTGACGGTGGCCTACGATCAGCAGCATGCAGATCCACATTACACAATGACTCCAAAGTAAGTGAACAAGTTCTTCCCAACCCGCGGGGTCAAGGTCAAGAGCAGCACGAGAGTTCATCGAAGCCTGGCACTCCGGTGAACGATCGATCAACGAACACGTGAGCTTGGACGACATCTACGCACGGATGCGACTGAGACGAAGAACCGAAAAGGCAGCGAATCAATCAATCAATCAATCACATGCGATCACGTGACCAGTGGTCGGCCGGCCAAATACCATCGTCAGTGCCACTTCGAGCAATCAATTTGCCAACAATCGCTGAAGATGTTGCCTAGTCTGGTAACGAAACGTCCGATGCAAAATCAACAAGCTCGGAGAACAAATTCAAGTAAGCTTTCATATCTTGTTTGCAAACGTCTTTGTATCGCGAGTGCAGTCTGACAACGGTCGACTTTTGGATTTCAAACCACTATACGGTAGATTTTTTGGAACACGATCATTTTACGTTATGGGCCCAGCCGGTAATTTCAGGCAAAGACTAAGCGAGTTTATCATTAATAATCCAAATAAGATCGGGCAACTATAGAGTTGAAAAATTCTCACCAAGCCAATCACGTGAGACTTCGGAGACCGCGCCCTCTACATCAGCTAATCTGTCAAGTGGCGGAATCGCATCAACTCGTTTGGTCAACAGCTTTCTCCGTCTCTCGGTTACATCCAACAAATACACCCGGTAGTAGTAACGGGACCAGAAATCGCCATCGGTCAAACCATGACCCTTCGCCTCCTGATCCAGATTAACCAACTTCGACAAGTAGGTACGCATGAACGGATTTTGTTCGAGTAATTCTTCCGGACTCGGGTGCCGGGGTTCCAACATCTCTTCGACTGGCTCACTCTCAGGAGTTTCACGTGATCCACAAAGCGGAATTCCCGGTAACGGCTGGCATGTGATCTCGTCGAAGTAGGCAGCACGCCAGTCCGCGTAGTGGTGCGCTCCAAGATGAGCTGGCGGAACGGGTGGCTCGAGCTCATACGTGGCGGGATCAGCTCGAAGAACTTGGAGTCTAGCCTAGGTAGAAGAGAGGGGGAAACGAAATAATTGAGTTCGAACAAACGGGCAACGGAGAATTGTACTGGATAAATCAACTGGATATCAACTACAGAGGTTACTACACAAAGGGAGAGAGCAAGTGAATTCAAATAGGCCGACGCTAATCCGAGCAGATGGAAGGATGTACACAATGGGGTTTCTTGTAGTTTACATATGGATAAAGTAACGAATTCTGAAGTGCTTTCACAAGCTGGTCTACAGAGCATGTTTACACTACTACGACAGCGCCGCCTGCACTGGCTCGGTCATGTCTACAGAATGGAAAATGGTCGTATTCCGAAAGATCTGCTCTACGGTGAGTTGCAATTAGGAAGTCGAACATTGGGCAGACCGCACTTGCGGTACAAATACGTTTGTAAAAGAGATATGAAAGCTCTTGGCATTGACCAGGCGAGTTGGAAAGAACTTGCTCTTGGCCGCTCAATTTGAAGGTACTTGTTAAAGCGTATCGTCCATGATGGGGAAGAGCAGATACAGCTCTTGTCTACTGAACGCAGATCATTCCGGCGGCGTGTAGCTGACGCCAGTCGACTGAGTACTGCCTATCATTGTGAGCACTGCGGGAGCGATTGCCACTCCCGAATCGGACTGTTTAGTCATTCTAAAAGCTGTGGAACATAAAATCATCATGCACGGATGTGCAATCGCACAGTACTCCTGTGTTGTGCTGCTAACACCGTGCTAAATTGATTGGCCACAGGTAGTGAGCTGCATGCTGAAACACGCTGGAACCTCACTACCATCTTTATTTTCTACTTGTCATATCTGTCTAGGCCTGGGCAACTTGACAGTAATATCGCCCACGTGCAGTCTGTGACTGTGCAGCACTTTGCCTGGATCAGGCTTGTGCTCTCATGCCATGCTACATTGTACCGACTGTGGGACTTAGATTAGTCCCCACATAAAAAGCTAAATTTCAATTTGCAAATGAGGATTTATCCTCGAAATCGCAAATAAATAAGTTTAGCACAAAGTCAACACGGCGTTCGAATGTCAGCCTACGGATACGCATACCTGATGCGCGGCAATGACCGCGAAACCGGTCGTGTGCTTTTGTCACGCTTTTCAAACGTCATATACTACTTATTAATAAAAATCTGACTTTAAACAATAACTACAAGGCAGTATAGAGTTGACAGATAAGAAGCGCTGTGCGCTAACTATTCGCCAAAGGAACTTCGCTCTGAATTTTTTCTCGGAGCCTTTCTCGCAGCCGGGCAACTCACAATGCAATGGGGATTTAGAATCAGGGTGTTTCTTCCTTTAAATGGACTGCCAGTCGCTTGCGAGCTCTGTATACCCAGGAGTTTATGGCATTCCTGATATACAAGCGCGTTTTCGTGTCTACACAACAGCGAAAAACTTAATCGTTGATCGCCAAAACGTACGATCAAGTTTGATATGTATTGTTTCTTGTTGTCCATAGATACGGCTGATCACCGCTTTTGTACGATACAAATGACACTGCGTTAACTCCATTTTCATTAACAGTGATGATTTGTGGTCATAATGCTGTCGCTTCTTTTCTGCCGACAACTGGACTGCTCACGAAGGGCAATCGAGATGATGAAGCACTTTGCCCCGCCTCACTATCACCGCGACCGGCGACTATACATACACCTCACATAAGACATAACGTAGGCCAAGCGTGTTCACGACTGAAGTCAGACAAAGTTTGTCCATGCAAGTGAGGCGGGACGTGTTGTGATTTACGCTGATGTACAGAAGGAAATGCCACGCCTGGAGCCAGGCAAACTGCTGTCATGCTGATGTCGTTCTACTCGTTCACGAATCTTATTTGAATGCCTGTTTTATTTGAGGTGTAGGCACCTCCTCCCAGTTTGTTTGTGCTTACTCTTCTATAGAATCCGTAGCTATTTAAGTCCCATCCTTCCCCATCTTTTAGGATTTTACTTTTTCAAGGTTGTGTGGCTGTTAAACATTCGGTACGCACTACCGGTGTAATGCTGATTGCAGGCGGGTTGGGACGCGATCACTTGGTGTTTCCTGGATTGTAGGCAAACCTTTCGCGTGGAATGTGATTGCTGATCTCATCTGGTCAACAAATAACTAAGAGCGACAACACATCGAGTCATCAAGAATGCAATTTGGAATAGTGCCAGGTTGCGTCAAGCGAGATAGCACAATGGAACGTAACGAAGCTTGAAGGTGTGAAGTTAGAGACCACATTGAACACCATCACATACCGCACGCGTGTCTACGAAAGCAAATATGAAACACGCGTCAATTAGCGCATTCCATTGCCAGTCTCCAGTCGGTAGTGTCAAAACTGAACCCGGCAATACACCCGAACGAATGAGTTATTCTTCTTTGAACTGAGAAGAACTTGCTCTTAACCGCTCGTTACTTTTCGATAGAAAGAGTGATGGAAAGAGCTACAACCGGAAATTCGCTGGAGTACCCTCATTGCTTTCATTGAATTCATGCCTAGACCGTGATTAAAAGGTTTTTCACCGGCGAAAACACACTGGTGTCACTGCCCATTTCCCTAGACAACCTGACAGTAGCACAACCAACATCATCATCACCACAGACAGCATTACACCGGTAGCACGTACCGAATGCTTAACTGCCACACAACCTTGAAAAAGTAAAATCCTAAAAGATGGGGAAGGGTGGGACTTAAATAGCTACGGATTCTATAGAAGAGTTAGCACAAACAAACTGGGAAGAGGTGCCTACACCTCGAATGGAACATGCATTCAAACAAGTTTCGTGAACGAGTAGAGCGACATCAGCATGGCAGCTTCCTTGCGGCTTTCACTGTCATGCACAACCAACGTGTGTTTTATGAATGTACAGCATTTTGCGTGGATCCAGGATTGTGGTTTAATATGCATCGATAGCTGTTTAGCAGACTTTTTCCATGGCGTAGGTACTTGGTTTTGTACCTACACCGAAATATGCCAAAGCATTGGAAGAAGCAAGGTGCAATAAACAAGATCGATCTCAAGGAAAGATCAATGTATGTATGTATGGTATGAAATCACAAGCCTGAACCAGGCAAAGTGCCGCACAGTCAGAGACTATACGTGGGCTAAGATACTGTCAGGCTGCCCATGGCTAGGCAGTTAAGGGGAAGGAGAATAGCAATAGCACTGAGACTCTAGCGTGTACTCGCATGCAGCTCACTACCGGTAGCAACTCATTTTAGCCCGGCGTTAACTGCGTAGCATGGAAGTGTTGCACGATTGCACATCCGTGCACCAATGAGAGCGAATGAGACCGCACAAGAATTGTGGGCTGCAGCGTAGCGCCAGTGACAAACAATATAGCTTGCGTGGGAGAGTAGTAAGTCGATCAACCATGTTCAAACGGTTGCAACATCTCCTTCAGCAGCGTTCAAGAAACATCACCGATATGCGCCAATTCGAGGAGCACAAGCAGTTCGAGGATCATCGTAGGAACACAAATTAGCGTCTAAGAACAATACGATCCCACGCATTGTTGTGCGTGCGTTTAATGACCAATCCTAGACATAAGACACCAATAAGATATCTTTGTGCTGTGCGGCTAACATCGTGCTAAATTGATTGGCCAGAGGTAGTGAGCTGCATGCTGAAACAGGCTGGGGTCTCACTACCATTTCCTGTTCTTTTTTCTTTCTCATATCTGTCTAGGCCTGGGCAATTGGACAGTATCTTAGCCCACGTGCAGTCTGTGACCGTGCGGCACTTTGCCTGGATCAGGCTTGTGCTTTCATACCATACCATAATAAGATACCTTCATGTTCATAGCAGAACCTAATTTCCTGTTGTGTTTCCTGTTTTTTTATTCCGATCGTGATTTCTGCTGGATGACATTCAAGTTTACTTCAGTATTATTGAATTTCAAAGCAAGTTGTGTTACGGGCAAAGCACTTAGACTGATTAGTGAACCATATTTCAACAGGAACCTGCGAGAAACCTGATTGACGTTCCACGGAAAGAATCCGAAAATGGAAAGGTTGGCTTGAGTTGGTTTACGAGCTGGTTACTATCCCGAACGGAAAGTGAGTACCGCGATAAATGACCTTGAGGTCTGGTGGAGCAATGCAATAAGGATGGCATATATCGTTAGTCAAGTATCCTAGGAATAGATAAAAACCAGCTGAACTAAACAAAATCATCACGGTAAATTCTAAAATGTATAAGAGAACGCGCACAGACTGAAATAGAGCATGTTATAAGCAAAGATGGGCAGCTATCTTTGATCCCATTGCCGAAACTCCGATTTCGACAACATTGCATGTTAGCGTGACAAAACGTGACAACACTTACTTCTCGTTTCGTCTTCACGGGGCCTTGCGATTTGCTGCCGTCAGATCCAAACAAGTTTGTCACGATGCCGCTCATGAAACTGCCCATGTCCGAGCGCAGCGTCGACAAACTGGGGACATCCGCCGGCGGAGGTGGCTCTGAGTTCAAAAGACACGAAAATGCGGTCCAGCGTAGAACAAAGCAAAGCATTTACTTGTGAAAATGAGCCAAGAAACGAAGGGGTCACACACCATAGTTCATTTTACTTTGAAGCACGATGGATGTTATCATAAGCCTGAAGGCCGCGAGCCAGCCAGACTGAACAGATGCCAAGGAGAAGATGGGAAGGTAAGAGAAAGATAGATAGCTGTGATGTTTAAACAATTTCTGATTTCTGGTTCGTTACCGGTTATAATCAACGTAGAGACAAGAGCTGTGTACAATCGAACATTGAGGATGCCAAGCATTTGTTTCAGCCTTATAGCGATTAACTAAAGTCATTGTGTGAACAATAGAAGATGTACACCGTGGCTTCGAAGCGCTACGGGAGACACTATTGTGAGTGGTCGGTGTGAAGTAGGATCTCTGGAACCCGATCAGGAAAATCGTCAGTTTGGTGTAGAAAGCGTTGATCTACAAAAGCGACCTCGCTGTCCACTCGTAGAACAACAACGATGATGAAGAGGAATTAACGACGCATTTCGGAGTTGGACGCGTAAACAACACCGTAATAGGACCCGCGATGTAACCAACACAGTGTGTGCCTTGTTGTATACGTGGATGCCGCACGTGTAGATTATGGCTGTTGGGCACTTTGCCTGGATCAGGCTAGTGCTTTCATAAAACAGAGTAGTTGGATCTTGGTACGTATCAGGTAAGTCTATCGTTGGTGTGAATACGGAGTCACCGAAAACCTCAGACACCCTAAGCCTTCAGTGCTAAATTGATTTGCCACAGGCACTGGGCTGAATGCGAGAACGCTCTGGAGTTTCACTGCCTTTGCTATTTTGCTTTCTAGTCCTGGGAAACATACCGGTAACACAGCCGACGTGCAGTATACGACTATGCAACACATTGCCTGGATAAGGCTTGCAATTTCGTAGTCAGTCAGTATAATACAGGTTTCATAGTTTACACAGCTGCGCCAAAACTGAAAGAGCCCTTCCAAAATTTGTAGTTCAACCAAATCGAGGATGTGAGAGATTGTGGTTGTTGACCTCCTTCGGTCGATGTCTACCATAGATGTACATCAGATGCTGCTAGGCGTTTTAGATGACTTAAAAGTTTGATTCGTGGGGTGGCAAGATAGGAAATACCAGTTATCATTCACATCGAACAGCGGCGGAAAAATCGATAACAGTCAACGATTTGGGACACCTCACTCTCATCACACGAAGACAGCAAAACTAAATTGAGATAATCTTGAAACAGAATGGCGCGTTATCATGATTAGTGATAGGATCCGATCGAATCGTTGAAACCCCGCTAAACCGGTGCTTATCCGCGGTTTCATTAACACAAAGCGGTAGGAGGGGATACTAGTCTGTC
>JACCGJ010016036.1:0-23140 GCA_013407085.1 Atriophallophorus winterbourni
TTCTTCTTCTTTTTCTTATTGCTAATCCATTACTGGACTTGATCTGACACCAAATGCTTCCAGCAAAACCACCATCATCTCGGAAACGATCAACAACCTCCACGGATAAATTTTCTTTGACGTATATCGCCACCCCACCACCATGTCGAGATCCAATTCGATTACTTCTGATTAGGCGGAAATTTGGAATGAATAGCTCTGCATCAGTAATGTCGCGTGTCAGCCAGGTTTCCGTTATTCCAATGATATCTGACTGTAGTGCCAAGACATGATGGCTCACTTCGTCAAATTTGTTCCTCAAACTCCGCGCGTTGAAACAGAGCACTTCAAAATACTTTACTAGAGAGCAGTTGGATGGTCGATCAGTATGTGCCTCCAGCGCACTTTGGATGGCCTCTTTACTACTGGAAAATCCACAATACGAAGGTCCTTCTTACCCTCTGATAATCTTTTCTCAAGCTCCATCGTAGCAGTCTCCATCTTGATTCTATCGTCAGGCGACAAATCTCGTAATATTTTATACGGTTGACCCTTCAGTCGATGAACGCGCTCTAGTATTTTTGGGCCTGATCGTCGGAAGCCAGTACTGTTTTCAGAACACTGGGCTCTTGAAACTCCAGATTTCTGCGTCCAAGTCGGAATGCTGATACAATTGTGAAAGCAGCCTCCCCTTGGTCAACCATTTATCCGAAAACTGATTGAAAAACTGGCTATCCTGTTTAATTCTGGCAGCAAATGTTTCTACATCTGGTTTCGGCGCATTCACTATAATGAGGCAGCATTTGCGTGCGTCCGGTGAACGGTTAGCGGCACTGCTTGGAAGTGAGATGTTACTTTTCTTCACCACATTTCTAGAAAACTGTTGTGGTAATCGGCATTTCAATTTGTCGAGTCTGTTCGAAATATTGAACAGATTGCAGTATCGGCACCTGTATTTATGGCGGCTACAGAGGCATATGTGGCGCTAGCATTGGGGTCTATTTCATTAGACGTTCCCACATGTTCCGCAATGTCTGAAGAGGCAGATTCCACTTGCACGTTCGATGGCAGTGCAACAATTTTATTCCTTCTAGTTTTCGATCGGCGTCCGGTGTGCTACCGAGTGGAGGCGTTTTACTATCAGCCGGAACACTTGTGTCTTGTAAATCATCAACCAGCATGAAGCCGCTTATAAGTAGATCTTCCTTATTTGGCATGTGGGAGAACTGCGAGGCTTCCAGACGGGGGAGTGCACGCTTTACAGATGAAATGAAGGTACGGCTCATGGTAGGTCCTCAACGCCTGATAAGTGATGTCCTCCATTTAACAGCATCGAGTGTGAATCCAGCAGCTGCATATTGAACATTGCATGGCTTTGGATGAGGGAATATATTTCTTGGCGCACTTGAAGCACGGCTGCATTGAATCGTTAATGGAGCAGCAGATTGCGAAAACAATTTACCAGGTTTCACGGGGAATACTTCTCAGTAAATCCCCAGACAAGTATATGGTTGCAAATAGAGATTGCAATTGAATCAGAGAAGGAATCTGATTCGATATTCGGCCACAAGACTTGTAGTGAGAGATACTTGAAACCTCAGAATTTCACCCCAAGCGCGACCTCGAACTTGAATGATCGCGACGCCAAGAGATTATCCGGGTTGTATTTAGGAAGCACCACATTATAAATGATGTTTGTGAAATAAAAATAAATTTCTCTTCACCAGCACGGTAAGAGGTCAGCTAAAGAATTGTTGTGTATTAAAAAACTGAACTCTATCATTTACTTTATTTACCAGACAACGCTAAACATGGTGAACTACCTAATCTTACATAGCTATTAATGGGAGTATTCAGGAAAAAACTTACCCCAGATGCGGTCCAAACCGTTCCTATAACTCGCGACAGAACGGCAGCATATAAGTTTATCGGGAAGCCGGTTCCAGACATTTACCATCCTGAGGCTAAAAAAGTTTTTCCGGGAGTCTATTCTACATCGCTCAATAGCATGTTGGAGTGAATATCTGTGGGTGGCCAGCTCGGGTCTTATGGTAAAGGAGTCGCTCATGATAACGCCACTTAACCCTTTCAAGATCTTGAAGGTTTCAATTTAGTCACCCCTCAAACGACGACGCGTAAGTGAGAAAAGATCTAGGGACTTCAGGCGTGCAGCGTAAGGTTTCCCTCGTTGACCCTCAATCATGCGGGTTGCGAGACGCTTCACGCTTTCGAGTCGAACAATGTTCTTCTTGTAGTAAGAACACCACGCCCGTACACAATATTCCAAATGCGACTGAACTAATGCTATTAACCACACCCTCTCTCGTCCCCCAGAATTTCTTAGATTTTCTTATGCTGATGGATTTATATTCCCTTTTCCATCTTGTCAACCAATCTTTTCGTAAAAAAACATGAATCGATGCATATATAGTTTATTTGTCAAATTTTTATGACAATTTATTACAATTCACTCCACTTTTTCCATAATTACCTTCCATTTCTGTTCTCCATGTTTTCCCATCCTTGCAATCCGTAAATCCTGACAAAATTTAAATGAAACCCTATTGTTATCAGACATTAGAATTTTTCTTACTTACTGTATATTCGTTCCCATTATTGAACGAAAAAAAAATGTTTAAACATCCCGCTCACTTCGGTCGTTTGCACCGTTATATATTTTTTTTGCTGTTCCAATTTTGAACTGATCATGTATTACATGCCTAGATGTCCAAGAAATATATATATATATATATATTGATATATAATAATATATATATATATATAATCATTATTATTATTAAAGGGGCAGGAATACATCGGGTCTTCTGCTGGATAACAAGGATCTCAGCCGAAAGAGCACTTTGCGAGCACGTTGCGCTGCAGCGGCGCGTTGGTCAACCCATTTGAAGTCAGTTCTAACTAGTACTCCCAAATACTTAACACGCTGTGTGGCGTTATTAGTGAGAGAATTGTCCGACACCTGGACTGAAATCTTTTAAACCATTGCTGACAAAAGTTAGCTCTTATTAAGGTTCAGTGGGAGGTCCCACTCGTATGACCAGTTTATGACCAGTTCAAGGTCGTGCATCAGGGTATTTTCATCAGTGGAGCCTATGAATTTCACATCATCCGCGAAATTGAAGCATGGGCACTTTAATGCAGACAAGAAGTTATCTGTGAAAATCAGGAATAGAAGAGGGCCGTGTAGCGACCCTTGTGGTACACCACTGATCACGTCGGTTTGATTCGACGGTGTAGATCTTACCAAAACTCTGAATGTCATACCTGTAAGAAAAGCATTAATTCAAGCAACTAGACTACTCCGTATGCCTTTTGCTGCTAGCTTTATCTCTAAAAGGCGGTAATTTAGGGAATCAAAACCCTTGCTGAAGTTTAGTTAGAGTGCTTAGACCTGCTTTCCTTCATCCATTTTTAGTGGCAGTATTGATAGACGACAGAGGGTCAAGCCCTTGTAAACCGTATCTCTTTATATCAGCAACATAGTCCAGGAGAACCTCAGTTGAAGAAATCCTATCCCATGTTGTAGAGCTTTGCCGTGATTACGGGAAATACCTTATCCGTTAGTTGCTTGAATTTATTTTCAGATCTTGCTGAAATTTCCTCTCCAGGATGCGCATTCTACCAGTTAACAATTCTTGTTGAGATCGTGAATCCCTTGTTAGGCGTAGTTTCCTTCGTCTTTGAAGCTTTAAAGCATGGCCACGGGTTCATGAGTCCGCCACGAATGAGAAAATCTCGCGCAGCACGTCACCAAAAGGTTTTAGTAATATAGCACGAGTTAGCGCAGGTCGTAGCGCACACGCCGAATACTGAGCGACATGAGGTTGTGTTGTTAAACTCTCTCCACATTAGGAATTGATTTCAATCTTTGTACTCTGTTCGTTGCCCGCCTTTGCACATTTTCTACTGGTCAAGTTCTCCATTAGTTTGTGGATAGGTGGCTGGCAAACCATATTCCAAATCTGGTCTCACGTATGTGAAATAAAGAATGAGAAACATTTGGGAAGTAATCGCCGAGAACAAACGACTAATAGCCCACCATGCGTGGTTCGCAGCAGCAGCTTTTCTGTTTGTATTCTCCTTGGATTTGAGCGATCAAGTCACAATTGTACCCAGTTCACGTTCAATATTAACCCATTCCAGTTCATGATCACCGAGGAAGTACGCACTTTCAGGCGTGCTTGGCCTCAAAAGCATTACAGCGAATTTTTTCGGTTTACAGGAAGCTGCCATTTTACCTTTCGATCAAGCAATTTGTTCAATTCGTTCTGGAAAACTCTATTCTTAGCAGAAGAACTTACTGTACCCCAAGCTTTCAGATCATCCGCAAAAAGTTGAAAATTCATATTTAATGAGTCCGGGAGGTCATTACCATATAATTTGAAAAGTAACGGGCCGAGAACAGATCCTTGCTAAACCGAAGTTTGGACGTGTAGTCTGCGATTTAACTCCGTTAACATCGAATTGTGTATAACGGTCAATAAGGAAGTCTTCAATCCAAGTAAGAACAGGTCCCTTTACACCACGAGCACGAGGATTGAGCAATAGAAGTTGAAATGGAACACGGTCAAAAGCTTTACTGAACTCAATAAAGGCAGTGACTACCGGGTGTCCCAGATCAAGTTCAGCACATTAGTGCTCGCGAGCAGTTATGAGAATGGATGCGCATGTTCGTCTCTGCGTAAAACCATGCTGAGAAGATGTTAGCTGACTAATTGTAAAGAGAAAATCGTCAAAATGTTTTTTCAACTGTCGTTTTTGAATCTTCCCAACTACCAAAGTGAAGCTAACCGGTCTGTAGTTAGCTCGATCACTGGTTTCACCGCACTTATACATTGGTTTGATAATGCCGTACTTACAATCTTGAGGTAACGTACCACGCCTAAGAGATAAACTGAAGATTAGCGTCAGTGGTTTGTGTATGATACCCGACAATATCTTTAATAGCATTAGGTGTATTTCGTCAAGACCAGGTTCCGAGTGTACATCGAGGCGTTCAAGAAAATATTGCACCATCTTTGTCGAGATCAAGATGTCTGGCATATTGGCGCTGCTCTCACGAAGCAGAGAAATTGGAGACGTCTGCTCTGTGTAAACCGAACTGTACTGAGCGGCGAGAAGAACTGCCAAACAGTTATGAACTGGCGCGAATGAGGCTAAGCAACTTAGGCTGTAAGCTGATGAGAGACTAAACTCTCTCCGTTATGTCGCCAAAATGCGGGCTTATCTCGAAAATGGTCTTTCACGTCGTGGAGATCCCGGTATTAAACGATGGTTTTTACCATACCACCCAGTTATCGATCCAAAAAAGCCAGGAAAGCTGCTAATCGTTTTTGACTGCACAGCAAAATTTGGAGAAACTTCCCTAAATGACATACAACTACAAGGGCCAGACATTGTCAACAATCTCACCGTGGTCCTTCACATGTTTTGCCGGTACTCAATAGCTTTCTGTTCTGATATCAATGATATGTTCCTGCAAGTTAGATTGCCCGAAACGGATTAATGGGCATTCAGCACGCTTTGGTTGAAGGACGATAAGCCTGACGCAGAGCCTGACGTCTATATATGGAACGTGCATCCGTTCGCAGCGAAATTCTCTCCGTTCTGCGCCAACTATGCGCTAAGTCTGACATTTAGGGATCACTGTGAGAGTTTTGATAGTGGAATAGAGGATGGTTTATTGAAGCAGTTTTACGTCGATGACTTCCTCGGTTCCACGCGTTCGGTCGAGCACGCAAAGTCCATTGTTACAAACTTGCCTAAACTTCTTGTGCAGGGTGGATTTCAGCTGGTCAATTGGTCCTACAACAGAAAATAAGTTTTACGTAACGTAAGTCCGGAGTCAACATCCATGTCGATGAGCAATTTTCTTTTCGGAGAATCCGTTGAAAGAACTTTAGGCGTCAAGTGTAATTTAAACAAGGATGTCTTTATGTTTGACATGCGAAAACCTATCCATCATCCGACTAGATCATTTCTTGCTTATATAACATCAATTTTGGACCCCTTGTGTTTCGTTGCCCCTGTATTACTTTTGGGGAAATTTATTCTGCAAAAGGCGTGTCAAAATAAGGTAGGTTGGGATACTAACTTGAATGGAATCGCATTAACGAAGTATAACAAGTGGTTGTCCCTGCTTACAATAATTGCAACTCTAGAAGTTCAACGTTGCCTGATACCTGATAACAACGATTGTACGCACTTTGAGTCACACCTGATTTCCGATGCATCAGAGTCCGGTTACGGCGTAGTCGCCAACCTGTGCGTTGAACTAACTGATGGCTTACGTCAATGTCGCTTTTCTCTGTGGAAAATCACGCGTGGCTCCCGTGAAGTTATCACTATACCCCGTCTCGATTGACCTCAGCACTCGTAGCCTGCAAACTGTCATCCCAACTCGTAAAGGAAATAGATTTAAACATTGAATCAGAGGACGATTTGACTGATTCGGCAATTGTTTTGCGATATATATATATATATATATATCATAAAACATCGTCAAGTATGCGACTTTTGTAGCCAATCGTATCAGACGAATAAGGGAACTATCCTACTTGTCACAGTGGCGCCATGTTCCATCGGAGCACAATCCTGCAGATGTTGCGTCCAAAGGAATAGAGTCTAAACCGGATAAAAACTTAGGTTTTGGCTGAATGGACCCGAGTTCCTGTTAACGGATAAAAGAAGTTGGCCTAAAAATTCCCTTCCCGTAACTGATAATAGTACAACAGAACACAAGTAATTCGGCGCTGTAAGCAGTAACTTGGCAAATCTGCAATGGTTCAATAACATAGTAGCACGCAGCCGCGGGTGTTTAAATTTTTTATGAAAAATTTCTTGGCTCAGCAGGTTCGAAATATACCTACTTGTTGAGATGCGCAGCAGAACGGACCTCACTTTGGACATTGGTATTTTCAAGCTTGCTGAGCTCAATCGCGCCAGGGCAGACATTATACGTTTGTTGAATCTGAAACAATTCCCATAGGTAACGGAGCATAATAAAATCCCAAAGCATTTACTCGCTCTCAAGCCAGTTGTAGTAGAGGGAATTAAATGCCTGGGGGCAGAGTATCTAAAAGGATGGAGAAATGGCTTCAAATTTTACCAAATATAGACACAGTCATCGACTTGATAATACAGCATCACCACTTAATATATGGACATTCGTGAGCTTCACACGTGCTGTCTTGTATTCGTCGGGTGTGCTGGATCTTGAAAGGAATAGCGGTAGTGAGAAGAGTGTTGCGTTCGTGTATGGAGTGCAGACGCCTGCATGCTATTCCTTGCCATCAGACCATGGCGCCTCTCCCGACATTTAGAACCGACAGGGATTTACATGCCTTTGGTCACACCGGTGTTGATTATTTCGGTCCTTCCGTGTAAGGCATAGGAAAGGCGAAGCAAAACGCTCTGGCTGTTTATTCACATGCATGCAGATACGGGCAGTTCTCATTGAAGTAGTTCATGACCTTACCATAGACGCATTTTTAATGACCTTAGATAGATTCGTATGTAGCAGAGGAACTCCAAGCGCTTTCTATACCGACAATGGATCTAATTTAGTTGGAGCTAAAACAGAGCTAAAAAAATTTGTCGTTCTCTGAATCAAAGCCATATCACCGACGCGACAGCTAAACACGGTATAGAATGTCATTTCAATCGCCCATCAGCCAGCCATCGCGGTGGAGCATAGGAGTGGATGATCAGAACAATACGTAAGATAATAAGCCATCTTGTAAAGAAACAAGTTGTTAAGGACGAAGTAATCTTGACTGCACTTGCAGAAGATGAAAGAATAATGAATGATCGACTGATCGTCCCGGTTTATGATGACTCAGAACGACCATCAGCTCTCTCTCCAAATGATTAGTCGCTAAACAGATCTAACGCTAGTTTGATCGACGACAATGTTCCTTTAAGAGAAACAATGACAAAAAATGGCGACAGGCGCGTCAGTTAGCAGATAACTTCTGGAAACGTTGTAAGCGTGAATATCGTCCAACGCTGAAAATAACTCGTAAGTGTCCTAAGCAACAGCGAATCCTCATGACGGTAGATCTAGTCCTTCTAACGAAGATGATTTGTCCCCGAGGTGAATGGCCTATGGGGTCGGTAATTGCTACCCTTCCGGGACCTGACGGCCTCGTTAAACAGGCAAAAATTGAAATTGCTGACGGCCCAATAAGTAGGGACGTTAGATCCCTCTGTCTCCTCGAAGGAGCAGAGGATAGGTAGAGAGCTGTCCAAATGTCGTTCATTGACGATGACGCATAATATAAAATGTACCTTCAAGAAATTTGTGATAAATAGTAAATATCGACGGCTCCGGCCCTTCAAGACGCACCTGTGGTGAATGGTGCCAGTGCACATGCGCTATAAATACATTATGATGATATAAAAAGAGGCTCATGAGCAGTGCGGTAGGGCTGCCACTTTGTCGAGCGTTATCATCAATGCGTACTTTCATAACGGAGACAGTGTGTCAGGTTGTCAACAGTTGTTTCAGTGAACTAATGCCAGAAGCTCCTTATCAAAAAATATATTTTATCGCGGGCCATGATTGCACGCGCTTCCGTGCGTGGTGCATTTATTGTATTCGGCCACAGATCACATGCTCATGCATGCTATCATCCGGCAATAACGGACCAAGAAGCGTGAGCCCCTTGCGTGATGCACCCTTCAGACCGATAAACAATAAATATGCAATTGAATATTGCTATACCTTCAATGAGGCTCAGTGCTGTCAACATGACACATGTACACATGCAGAAGGTCGAACACGGCTAAGGTGCCTCCCATGCTTTGCTCATGCATCAAATGTTCGAAACATTTGAAATTATAGATTGCTCCGGTTCTTAAAGATATGTTGTTGACTTGTAAAATTGCTTTGACCGTTTGTTTCCAAAGCTTACGCATGATAATTAAATATGAGGTACAAAACTTGTGTGCTTATGCCCATTCGTCGATGACTGACATTCTGATTACCGGGTCGTCAGTGATTGCCGTCGTGGTCGCTAATATTATTGATCTTCGAATACTTATGAGTAGTTAACTTCAATTTGTAGATAGGACTTTGTATCGTTCTGATTTGTCACATGTACAGTGTAGGGTCTGACGTTTACCTGATTTCTCCAGATTATAGCCAGATGTGAAGATGTATGTTTGTTGTATGTTCGAAGCCGCGTGGTTCCCGGGTGGCAGTAAGAATGTGATATTCACATTTAAGTTTCGTAATTATTTGGCCTCTCTGAACTCCCGTTTTGTGCTCCCAACAAATTGTACACATTCATTTTTGATGTTTTTAAATATTTAACCAGAAATTGTCTTCATCTTTTTTACATCATTTTAATTTTTATTAAATCTTTCCCTCCATTTGTTGGCTCGCATTTCACTTGATTGCACCTGCGCCATATTTTCTGCTTATGGACGCTCGTAATTGTTATTGAAACTAATCCCAGATTTCCAGTGTTGAGTTAATTTTTGCATTTATGAATATTTGTTTAGTACCGCTATTTATAGAAAATTGTTCATTACGAATAAATTGGTTTTGCAACATTTGGACAATTCTTGCACGTAACTCTAACCAGGTTGGAAACGATTATAGACTACAATTTCGAGCTATTCGGATATAGTCATTTACAGGTCCTAAGACGCGTTCATCGTCTTACGGGAGAACCGTTTAAGATACTACGTGACCTGTTTCTTGAGGATATAATTAAAATTAAAACAGCTACCCAAGATTTGCGAGCACGTAGAGAACCTGTCGAGGCAGATCTCCATATTGTGGATTTTCGGGTAGGCAGGGGAGGCCACACATTCGTTGGAAGCCGCTGTCAATCCTAACTCAGTTAATCCTTCGTTCAAGAGATTTCATGTCTTGCTTTCCAAGGCGAGGATTCTAGGCGATAAACTTAACGAAGTTATGACATTGTCTGTCGGCAAAAGCCAGATATAATTGTTGTTACGGAATCCTGGTTAAAAATTGATATATCTGATATGGAGTGTGCGCTAACACACTATACGCTTTTTAGAAGTGATAGAGTAGCTTCAAAATCTGCCGGTTGCAATGCCGTATAATTTAAAGAGCACCTGATTGTGGAAATATTGGACAGGTTTTAACATGATGCTGGAAATGCCGGAAGAATCTGGTGTAAGGTGAATTCTAAATCTGGGGCTGTATAACTTGGGGTTTTACACCACTCCCCTGGCGCTTACGTTCCTGCGTTATGCTATCAAATCAAACGGTATGCTATCACTGATGACTGTATCCTTGAAAATAATAATAAAATATGTTCTTGGACATCCAAGGTATGCAACACATGATAAGTTTATCAAAATTTGAACAGCAAAAGAAAATAGAGCAGTGCAAGTAACCGGAGTTGGCGGGATTTTCAAAAATGTTTTTCCGTTTAATAATTGAAATAAATATACAATAAGTAAGAAAAAATCTCAATGTCTAATAACAACAAAATTTCATTTAATTATGTCAAGATTTACGAATGGCAAGAATGCGAGAAAAAAATGGAGAACAGAAATAGAAGGTAATTATGGAAAAGTGGTGCGAATTGTAATAAGATCTGAATGAAGATCTGAATGCTCCCGATTCAGTTTCGAGGGGTGAACCGCTCCAAACAATTCCGAGAGACGGTTTTGGAGCTGCATCTGGTGCAAAATGTAAACAATCCTACGAGGATATGCGTCGGACAAGTTCCTTCGATAATGGATTTGGTGGTCACACATAGATTTATCCATGACACGAATCCGTCGATCGAGACCCCCATTGGTTGCATCGATCACTGTTTTTATGGTTCGTTTGGAATCGAGGTCTTCAACCGAGAATGCGTACGTATGCCAGGAAAAACTACCGGAAATTATAAACAAAGAGTGTAACCACGTCTGCAAACTCGATTGACTTGTCACTCCCTCACTCTACTAATGTTGATACCTGTTGGTTGGACTTTTAGGTAAAATCAGATCGCTTGAAAATCATGCCCCATTGATGATTGGAAGATCCCCGGTAAGGGGCCGCCATGGTTCGATAACGTAATGCGTAAATACATGAAATAAAAAAGTATTATGACGAAAGTTTTGTTCTAATAGATGCACTGATGACTATTTAACCTACAAAGGTATCCGCAATATGAGCACCTCCCTAAAGAAAAAAAGCAGAACTATGAAACTCGTTTGGTATAAGAAGTCAATTCGGTGCCGAAACGCTTGTTTGCGTGCATTAGACGTAGAACCAAAGCTTCTCAACGAGTATCTTGCTTGAGATCTATGGGAGGTTGGACGGAACATGAAGATGAATTTGAAGCAGTTGTTTTTGACGTTAATTGCATTTCGGTTTACACAGAGGAGTCGTTTCCAATTCCTCTGCTTCGTGAGAGCAGCGCCAATATGCCAGACATCTTGATCTCGACGAAGATGGTGCAATATTTTCTTGAACGCCTCGATGTACACTCGTAACCTGGTCCTGACGAAATACACCTAATGCTATTAAAGATAATGTCGGGTATCATACGCAAACCACTGACGCTAATCTTTAGTTCATCTCTGAGGTGTGGGACGTTACCTCAAGATTGGGAGTACAGCATTGTCAAACCAATGTATAAGTGCGGTGAAACCAGTGATCGAGCTAACTACAGACCGGTTAGCTTCACTTTGGTAGTTGGGAAGATTCTAAAACGACAGTTGAAAAAACAGTTTGACGATTTTCTCTTTACAACCAGTCAGCTACGGATTCCGATACTGGGATCTGGAAGAGCAATAAAACTGGCAAATTGTTAGTGGGGTTGTGACGAAAATGCAAATGGCACACAAAGAGAACTTGCGGTTGCCTTGAGCTAATGAGTTCGGGGAAAATGCGGTAGCGTTTGTAAAAAATGAAAATAGTGTTCACGGGGTACTTGTGTCATGGTAGTGGGAGATTTCATGAAGGTGAGAATCGAGGAGACCTTTGAATGAACCGAGAGAAGCATCCTCCAAAGCTTGCCTGGAAGAGTGTTCCACTGACTGCAAACTCTCAGAGATTAAAAGCTGTGTCGACATTCAAGCTTGCTCTGTTGATGTAACAGTTTGAGCACATGTCCTCGGAGGTAAGTGCTTGGATAAAGAACGAATAGGGAGTTGCATAGATGGGAGGGGTCAGTCAAGATCCGGTGGGTATGTGCCATGTCACCGCGGTGAAGACGGTAGGTAACGGAGAATATATCTAAACGGCGTAACCTTTCAATTATAATAATATATATTTTTGGACATCCAAGGCATGTAATACATGATCAGTTTATCAAAATTGGAACAGCAAAAGAAAATATAACGGTGCAAATGACCGAAGTGAGCAGGATTTTTGAACTTTTTTCCGTTCAATAATGGGAACGAATATACAGTAAGTAAGAAAAAAATCTTAATGTCTAATAACAGTAAGGTTTCATTTAAATTCTGTCAGAATTTACGAATTGCAGGGATGGGAAAACATGGAGAACATGAATGGAAGGTAATTATGGAAAAAGTGGAGTGAAATGTAATAAATTGTCATAAAAATTGATAAATAAATTATATATGCATCAATTCATGTTTTTTACGGAAAGATTGGTTGCGAAGATTGAAAAGGGAACATAAATCCATCAGAATAAGAAAATCTAAGAAATTCTGGGGGATGAGAGAGGGTGTGGTTAATAGCATGTGAGTAGAGTACGCTGTGTACTCCAATATTCTTGAAGAATTGTCGTCAAATCGAACCAAAATGTGTTCACCAGCCGGGTTTTCGTTATCTGCAGGACAGTGAATCGCAAATGGAACAAATCTTGGACAGATAGATTTCGAGCCAGTTTCAGTGATGGTTCGGTATTCGAAGACACTGGAATATAATGAAAGATATTCTCTTCACCATCATGGTGAGAGGTCATCAAAGTAAAATAGTTCATTATTTAAAAAAATTAGAATGTACATTAAAAACAATGATTTTCAGGTGTTTTTTCCTTTTTTTAATTTTTTTCGTAGATATTATTGTTTTGCAAGTTTGGATAAAAATGTGACATTTATAAGTCTCATATGAAATAAAAGACAGATATATACATAATGGTGTATAGAAAATGTCATGGAAGGCAATGTGACAAATACACAAATGTGATGCAAGTCCCAACCTATGACGAGACATGCATAGACCCTATGTAACCTGACACTACAGCAGCGTTATAAATAGATATTCAGAAAAATAATTTTTTTTAGATGTTTCGAAATTTTTTTAGAGTGACATTTGTTTACGATAGAAAACATAATTGAAACAATAAGGATAACTATGTTTAAACAAAAAGGGGGTAAGATAAGCCTAAAGAGATACAATAAGTAAAGGTTCATATAATACTAGTCCCAGGTTTTGATGTATGTATGATGTATGTATGAAAGTACAAGCCTGATCCTGGCAAAGTGCCGCACACTCAGAGACTGCACGTGGGCTAAGATACTGTCAGGTTGCCCAGGCCTAGACAGATATGAGGGGGGGAATAGAAATAGATGTAACATACATAGACCCTAAGTAACCTGGCACTTAATAATACCATGTATTTCGGACATTGTGAACAGTTTTATACGTGTGCTAATGTAAAAATACTTACAATTGTTTCAATAACCAGGAATACCGTGACAAAATATATTGTCTATAGAAGTGTTTATTTTGAGAATTTCGCATAGCGATGGAGCAGTAAAAGAATCTACGAGTGTTTTAAATTTACCTATAGATGTGCACATGCGAAAATGGAGTGGAACAGAATTCCAAAGATGCTCATACCTACTTGAAAAGAAGTTTTGTCGAACTTTAGTGCGAGTAAGGTGAATATGTAATAGCCTCATTCGGTTACGTCGTACAGAACGATTGCAATCTTGAAAGCGCATGAGAGATCTAAGCTTAACTTGGTGCTCTGTGATGATTCGGAAGAAAAGAAAAAGATTAAGGCGAATTCTGCGTAACCATAGAGGGTCAATGTCTAGTAGATTGCATCTTACTTTATAAGATGGAGGATTAGAATAGCCTAACATGATTTTGCTAATTCTACGTTGAAGGCTTTCTAAGAGAATACAGTGACGCCTAGCGATATGAGAGCAGGCTATATTACAGTAGTCAAGAAGCGGTAATACTTTCATTTTATATAAACTTATTCTACTTTCACAAAGGAGGAACTTTTGATTTATCAAACCAAAATTCTGTCTGGCTCTTGCTATGAGAAATCTTACTAGTTCGTTGAAATTGAGAGATGAAGAATATCTAAATTCTAAGTCTTTGATTTCGTTAGAAGGGGCGAGTAGTGTATCGTTAAACATAATACTACCGATGGGTATTCATTAGCGTATACCCATGAATTGCGTCTTCAGAGCTGAGAATTCTAAACCCCATTGTGAGCCCCAACTTAAAAGGGTTGAAAGAGAGAGTTTATAGCCTGTGATATCTCTATGGCTGAAAAAGCTAAAACAAGTTTAATTTCATCCGCAAAGATAAAGAGCTTTGAGTTTTTTACGAAATCTTGCACACCATTGATATATATAAGAAAAAGCAGGGGACCTAGTACGCTACCCTGAATGACTCCACTTGGTATAGGTTGTGTTTCAGAGGATATGCCATTAACGGAAACGGAGAAGGTACGATAAAGATATGAACAGAACCAATTAAATAGGGATCCGGAAACACCAAGTGATGATAATTTTCGAAGAAAAAGAGAATGAGGAACCTTATCAAATGCTTTGGTAATGTCTAAAAAACTGTCAGTACAGCAAATCCATGATCAATGGAGGCCGTTATATGGTCCAAATATTCCACCTGACAGGTAATGCAGGACTTCTGATTTTAAAAGCCATGTTGGAATGGAGAGAGAGCGTAAGACATGTTGTGCATACCACGGACAAGCTTTGTCGCACGTCGCTGGGCTTTTTCGAGACGGGACACGTCTTTGCATAGCCAAGGCTGCCAAGCCTGTACTGCGTACTCCAAGTGTGGACGGATGTAGACATTCAGCAGTGTCGGGAAGAGAAACCGGTCAAATCTGCCCAAAGCGCGGCCAAGTGAGCCAATGTTGGGATTGGCTACTGCTGCGGCTTGTTCGTATTGCGTGGTGCAACCGAGATTGTGCTGGATGATGATACCGAGATCCTTTTCTTGTCGAACACTCTGAAGTACTGTTGAGCCCGAACTGTATGCGACCAGATCTGAGTGTCGGATGTGGAGAACGCTACACTTGGAGGTGTTAAATAAGAGATGATTCCATAAAGACCAGCTGTGTAAACGATTCAAGTCATCTTGTAGGACGTGTGAATCCCTTGGAGATTTGAGTGAGCGCCAGATTTCAACATCGTCCGCAAATAGGAGGAACGGCGATTTAATGATCTGGCCAATATCATTGATGGAAATGATGAACAGTCGGGGACCAAGAACGGAGCCTTGTGACAGACCGCACTTAATTGGAAAGCGGGCAGAATAGCCGTCACGCACACGAACGCAGAGGGAGCGGTCGCGAAAAAAGCACTTCATCCAGGACAATATGGATGACCAAACGCCGCAGGCAGCGATTTTAAGTAACAAATGCCGTGGTCGACGCGGTCGAATGCTTCGGAGAAATCCAGAAATAGTGCATCGACACCAATGCCTTCGTCCACAGATTTCGTCCAGGCATCCCGTGCGAGAAGCAAGTTGGAAGTGCATGAACGGTTGGCGGGAAAGCCGTGTTGTTGTGTGATTAAAAGTCGATTTGTTTCAAGATGTAAAACAAGGTGGTCAGAGATTATGCTCTCCATGACTTTAGAAATGACTGACAGCAGCACAATGGGGCGATAATTTGCGGGTTCCGACCGGATACCGCCTTGAAAGATAGGCATGATAACACCTTCTTTCCAAGCTTCGGGGACGGTGGTGGAGTCCATACAACGTTTGAAAATGGAAGAAAACCCTAAACTTCTCTATCGGATTGTCAATGCTCGATCCAGTATGAAAACAGGGGTATTTCCTGTTATTTCTGATAATGGAATAACAGTCACAGCAAAGGAAACGTCTGATACTCTCGCTCAATTTTATGCAAATGTGTTTAGCCCGATAACGGTTTGGGCGAATGAGGAATTACTGACATCGGTTGTATCTCAACAACTAAATGATATTAAGATTAATTCAGCGATTATACGAAGACACTTGTGTCGACTGAACCCTAGGAAATCTCCTGGAGCCGATGGAATAACACCAGCACTACTAAAATCCTGTGACCAGCAGCTGTGTGAACCACTATGCCAATTGTTCCAACATTCCCTAACCGAAGGAGTGGTGCCAACAGAGTGGAAGACAGGGGTAATTTCACCAATTTATAAGGGTGGTAGCCGTTCAGATCCCGCGAACTAATGGCCTGTCACCCTACTCCCCATGATATCCAAATTATGGAGCGCATGGTGACGGAAAATATAGTCTATCACTTGGAATCACAAAATATACTATCTGTCGCCCAGCATGGGTTTCGTAAAGCTCGCTCATGCTTGACAAACTTACTGACGGTATTAAACGATTGGACCCAAACGGTTGACGCAGGAGACAGTGTGCACGCGTGCTATCTGGATATGTCGGAAGCTTTCGACAGAGTTTATCACTTTCTGTTACTACAAAAGCTGAAACAGATTGGTATTGACGGGCAGCTACTCGCATGGTTCGAAAGCTACCTCAATGGGCGCAAGACAACCGTTCGAATTAACGGGGTACAATCACGAGCGATGAATACCTCCGGTGGTGTACCTCACGGTTCCGTTCTCGGACCAGTGCTTTTCTTAGTTTACATCAATGATTTACCTGAGACGCTCTCAAGCAAGATAGTTGTTTTTGCGGATGATGTTAACCTTTGGGTGCGAATAAAATCAACTGCAGACTGCGTAACACTGCAAAGTGATTTAGATGCACTACACGAACGGTCAGTTAGAAATAAACTGTTGTTCAATTTTCAAAAAATGCAAGTTACTGCAAATCGGTAAGCCCTTTCAGTACGAATATCACTTTGGGCAGACGATTTTGAGCTGGACCGAATCGGAGAAGGATCTTGGAGTGTGGATATGTGGCAGCCTGGAGAACAGCGTGCATTGTGAGGTCATTTACAAGCGTGCTTCAAAGCTTCTAGGTATGCTTCGACTGATCTTCAGAACCTTTACGCCTGGAACGTTGCCAAGCATCATGAAGGCCTACTTAATTCCCACAATGGAACATGCATCGCAAGCATGGACTCTGTGGATGAAAGAAGATATATTCTTGCTTGACAGGATATATCATCGTGCAACTAAACTCGTGCGTGGTTTTCGAAATCATACATACGAGGAAAGGTAGAAAAGGCTAAAGCTCCCCACTCCCCTTCAACGTTGACTTCGAAGTGACGTTATAATTACTTACAAAATATTGAATACTCCAGATCATCCACTCAAACATTTGTTCAAATACCGTAAATCAGGAATTACACGTAGCCATTCAGCGGCACTACAAATTCCCTATTCCCGTACTAACTGTCGTCGATATTTCTATTCTGTACGTGTCTGTTTCCTGTGGAATGCCCTTCCCGAAGCAATTATCACCTTTCCTTGTATCAGAACATTCACTCGAAACTTGGACACTTATTTGTCACATAACGATTTGACGATGCCTGTGTATGGACTCAGGGTAATCATATTCTTGACTCCAGTGACATTGTTTTTTATACCTCTTATTAAATGCATATTTACTATGATAGGGTAATTGTGAAGCTATGTGCTTTTGTTACAATAAATTCTTGAATCTTGACGTAGATGAGATATGTGCAAAGCGGCAACTTCCAGGATCTTAAGGTGGATGCCGTCGAGTCCTGGTGAAGAGTATTGCCGTAGACATGAAATCTGCTTGTGAACGTCATCAGGGGTACACATTTTTCCGGCATTTTCTGTACGTCATGTGAGAGAAAAGAAGGATGGTAGGAGTTTGTAGGATTAATAGGGTTAAAAATTGGGGCGTATTGTTGAGACAACAGCTTTGCAGCTTTCGAGGCTGTTGAGGTGAGACCATTTGCGCCGAGTAGGGATGGAATTCCAACTTTAACTACCAGTCTTTGATTCACAAATTGGAACAAACTTTTTGGGTTATCCAAGAACTTGTTACATATGTGAATTTCATACTGGCATTTGTCTTGGCGGCTGAGAGATGTGCAACGATTTCGCGAAGACTTATAAATTTCCCAGTCAGTTCGATTTCGTCCTGTCCGGTAATACCGCCACGTCAAGTTCCGTTGTGCAATGGCTTTGCGTGTTCGGCTGCAAAGGAATTATCTGGGGTCCTCCTGACGAAAGGGCTTTTCTTGGCTCGCGAGACGTCGCAGCGCGTGTCACTTTGTTATAAACGTGGTCCATGCCAAATAGATCTGATAAAACATTAAGAAATCCCATGAATTGGCCAGGATAACGTTCGTGGAACTAGCCTAGATCGGTAATCCAGCGGCTCTTAGGAAGAGGTTCGTTGGAGTAATTCATGAAAGAGACAAAGGTGAATGTCAAGACAACATGATCGCTGTTTGCCAATGGAGGGTTAGGCGAAAGCTTTTCAATCATTAACTCTTCGTTGGTGATTATGAGATCCAGAAGTGATGGGGTATAGGTGCCGCGAAACCAAGTAGCTTCGTGAACATGATTGTATAATGGATAGATTGCCAACATATCGAACAACGCGGTTTGTTGTAGAATATTTTATTAAAAGCATGTCAAAGTGATGACAGAAGGGAGGAATCGAGCAGTGGGGTATTACTGGGAAATCTACAAACAACTGCAATCAGAAGAAAACTGTCTTGCTTGAGTGAGATTTGGCACCAAAGAACATCAGCGTCAACCAACGCAGGGTCAGATAATTGTTCGCAGAGAAGCGATTCGTGATGATAGAACAGCACTACACCTCCTCTCGTTGTACGGTCCGAACGAAGTAATGACATGTTTGGAAGGGCGAGTTGCACATCATGAGCTGCGCTTGATGAACGCGTCTCGGTAACACCCATTAGGTCCCATGAGCACATGGAATGGCGGTAACGGAGTTCCTAAAGCTTGTTCAGGAAACCAGCAGCATTCGTGTAACAGCATGAAAGGCTGCGCGATAGTAGAGTATGCAGTGTGGTGATAGGGTGTGCAGTTATTCCGCCGCTCTCACTGAAACCGGCTGCGGGGAGTTTTTTGAAGCGGTCGTGTGAAGTTCGTCAGCAGACTGATTTGTGCTAGGTGTGACTGATGGTTGCTGACAAGGTCTTGGTTTGTCAACTGCGGAGCGAAGACAGACCTCTGTAGGTGCAAAGCGTTCGTTATCAGACCACAAGCGCAAAGCAGTATTAACCATATCTTCTGATTGATATAAAATTTTCAGAAAACGGGGGCATTACCCTCGTTGCTGGAGGACGTGGAAAGGCGTTTCACGGCAGTCGTCAAAGTTCCGTGAATTTTGCTGAGTTCCTGCATGTAGTGCCATTGAGAACAGTCGTGTAGAGTGTTCTCAGCTAAATCATCATCTTTAAGTTCAGGCACACCGTGGACACAAATGCTGCGTTTATCGTTCGTTGATTTCCAATCGTAGCCTTCTTGCTTTTACAACTGCCTCTGAGGCCAAGGAACGTCTGGAAAAACACGAGCAGGCGAATATGTATTTCGGAGAAGGTGGGCCGAGAGCAAGACCTTTCCAACCTTCTCCTCAGTGTTCAGGGTGATTCGGAGTAGACGTGGGTCATCCGCGTGAGGCGTGTTTTGGTGTCTGGAAAGACGTACTAAAGAATTTGGGTAAACAAATCAAGTTTCAGTTTTCCACACACACATCATTTTGCCTGCGTGCTTGAAAGCATAGATATACACTTTCGGCACATTTGTGCATACAATGGTCAGGGATCGCGTGTTTTTGTGATTGCGCTTTTGGAACTGCAGGCAGTTTCTAAGCGTTGATCCCTCGTGGCTTTACTTATAAAGTAGTGTGTGATTTTGTTGATCGAGTCACACTTGACAAAACTAAACCATCCTCAGGACTAGTGCAAGCACTTGAGGAGTCCGTTTCCAGTAAAAGGTCGAGACGTAGAAGTCTGGTGACAATAGCACCATACGGGTCCAAAAAATCATGATATGAAAGCATTAGCTGTTACCTCCGCGTAAGTAGTCTTCTTGAGGGATCCTCAGCTAATTCCAGGTTAGATGCTTCGTCGAGAACAAAAGATTTAGGTGTTTTTTACTGCATTTGTAGGCAAGTTTGTCCCTTTGATGCCGGGCTCTACAAACAACGCAGAAGAAGAACATCTCTTCATTTTTTGCTGTTTCAAAGAATCGTAGAACGACTTAGAGAGTTTTGTGCATCGCAGGTGCTGCCGAGCATCACATCGATCACACTGTATGGCAGGATCGTCATCATTACCATCCTTGCTACATTTTGCACATTTATTTGGTTTAAGCGTTGTATCAACGCGGCCCATTATGCGAATATTGTAATTGTATTCAGTTATGAAAGAAAAATACGTAATAGCTTTACAAAAATTTACACGTAAGATGAATCAGATGAATTGCAAAATAAATTGCAAAATGAATCTTTATCAGAAATTCAGCGAGGTAAATTCGTATCGCGCACTCCCTGTGCTTTCAGTTCAGTTCAGTTCAGTTTGCACAAGACGGTATATAGATAACGAGCTTATCAAGTTTCCAGATTTCTTTTAGTGTTATGCAACAGAAGAGCGTCCACCACTTCAAACAATGTCTTCACAAATAGCTCCTGGTATGAGTGTAATCTGGAATGCCACAGAAAAACTCCCCCCACCAATAAGTGAGGAGAAACATTAGTGCATTTCAAAGATAACATGAAGATTATACGGACTATTCACTAACGGATAAAAATCAGGAAATAATAAATGCCACCCAGAGTCCAGTCCATTCTTGAAACCCACTACCGAAGTATACTAAACAACTTCTTAACGAAGACGATTACAGTAATTTACTACCCTTTCACTAAAGAAGTACTTACGAGCATTTGACCAGACATGTCACTTGACCAGTTTAATGGGTGGCCTCGAGTATCTAAACTTGGCGCCAGAGCATACATTTCACTTGGATGAATAGTACTGAATCCTGTTATGATTCTGAATGTTTCAATCAGGTCCCCACGTAGCCGGCTTCTTTTTAGTGAGAAGAGCTATAGACTCAGCAATCGTTCCTCAAACGACCTACGTGATTGCCCTACATTCATACGAGTAGCTAGGCTTTGAACAACATCAAGCTTGGCAATATCTTTTGAAATTAGGGTGACCATACTTGAATGCAATACTCCAGTTGCGGTCCCACGACCGCTTTGTATATCGGTGTGAAAACGTCTGCGGACCTGTAGGTTAGAACTGATCGAAGGCAAAAAAGCTCACTCCTGGCGGGTTGTGCAGATAATATATATTGATGAGCCCACTCAAAGACCGCTAACACATCTATACATAAGTCACGCACATTCGGCACCATATTTATCTCAAGTATACCATCTGGTCCAGCAACCTCTAGCTACTTAATGACTTTAGACAAGAGATAGCTTTTAGTGAAGTTAATTGGTAGATCCCATGTAGCAGACCACTTAATGTCCTTTTCTGAGATGACTTGATGTGGAAAATGATAACGAGGCTGTAATGGTTTGTTCATGGTATCAAGATGCACAACGACAAATTCGTACGTATTTAACAGTGGGTATTTTTAGATTGAAGGTTTGGAAGGACAAGTAAGTAAGTGTTGCAAAACAGAAACAAAATTGCGTAACCAATAAATGAGGTCGGAAAAGGGGGACAACTTTTAGCAGGAGTGGCAAAATTAGCAGGCAAAGATAAAGATAAACCGCATATAAATTCGGCGGGAAAGCATTTTGGGTTTTTTTCTTTTCGCATGTACGTAATCCAAGTAGTAGAAGTGAAAGGTTTTTTGCTCACTTTCTCTTGTCAACTTGAAACGCTGAAACGTTTTTTCAACTGTCTATGGAATCTTTCAAATGAACCGTTAGAATTTGGATGATTGTCAGTAGTGCGGATATTTTGACAACCGAAAAATATTGTTAAATCACGGAAGATAAAAGACTGAAACTGTGTTTACCGATCGGTGATAACGACAGCACATATGCTGAATTATGCTACCTAATGCGGGATGTAAACACGAGCAACGGAATATGAAGTAATATCACAAATAAGAACGGCAATAAGTCATCTAGTATATCGGTCAACAGCAGTCAAAATAAATGTACAATTGTTCGAAGAAACGCAATCACAAGAACACGCGATCATTGACCATTGTATGCACAAATGTGCCGAAAGTGTATTTCTATGCTTTCAAGCACGCAGGCAAAATGATGTGTAACAATGGCGAGCTCTCAGTGAAAAAGTGAAAGTTGATGTAGACCCAAATTCTTTAGTAGTCTTTCCAGACACCAAAACTCGCCTACGCGGATGCCTCACGTCTACTCCGAATCAGCCTGGACTCCGAAGAGAAGGTTGAGGAGGTCTTGCTCTCGTCATACCTTCTCCGAAATACATATTCGCCTGCTCGTGTTTTTCCAGACGTTCCTTGGCCTCAGAGGCAGTTGTAAAAGCAAGAAGGCTACGATTGGAAATCAACGAACGATAAACGCAGCATTTGTGTCCACGGTGTGCCTGAACTTAAAGATGATGATTTAGCTGAGAACACTCTACACGACTGTTCTCAATGGCACTACATGCAGGAACTCAGCAAAATTCACGGAACTTTGACGACTGCCGTGAAACGCCTTTCCACGTCCTCCAGCAACGAGGGTAATGCCCCCATATTCTGAAAATTTTATATCAATCAGAAGATATGGTTAATACTGCTTTGCGCTTGTGGTCTGATAACGAACGCTTTGCACCTACAGAGGTCTGTCTTCGCTCCGCAGTTGAACAAACCAGACCTCGTCCGCAACCATCAGCACACCTAGCACAATCAGTATGCTGACGAACTTCACACGGACCGCTTCAAAAAACTCCCGCAGCGGGTTTCATTGAGAGCGGCGGAATAAATGCACACCCTATCACCACACTGAATACTGTACTATCGCACGCAGGCCTTTCATGGCGGTACACGAATGCTGCTGATTTTCTGAACAAGCTCCTGGAACTCCGTT
>JACCGJ010016039.1:0-16830 GCA_013407085.1 Atriophallophorus winterbourni
GGCTGAAAGTGGCTATTGTAGTGGATATCGAGGAATGATTTCTAAAGCTGCGTGAATTTGAGTTATATCCACATAAAATTTTGACTAAGGTAGAACCACAGAATAACGAAAACCGTGCGTGGACAAAGAGTGTATTTTATTCAAAAATGTGTGTTTGACAACGAGAATTATGAATTACAGTATTATTGATCAATATTGATTGAGTATGTTGATTGTTATTTGAACAGTCACCACAAATTCTTCTCCTAAAGCGTCGAACAAGAAAGAGACGCTCGAAAAAAAGGATTAGGTTATAAAATCATCAAACGTTTGGGAAAAATGTGCTTCACGACCTGAACGTGTTTGTCTTTTAAGGTTGGGTATTTTGAGGAACAAGGGTAATGAGGATTTATCAGCGGGAGCTGGAGTAGGTTCGGTTTCTGGGGAAGTTGATGAAAGAACGTGTTGGTCTGTAGTCGACGTCTGTGGAGTAAATTTTCTGGTATTTCACGTTCAAGTTCAAGTTCAAGTTGCACAGGACTGAAGATGGCTAAAAGCCAATCACGCGCTCAGATTTCCTTCGACGGTATGCGGTTGAGCACATGGCACTTCGATATCGCGTATACAGTTCATACTTTTCACACGTTCTTGTTTCCGAATATCTGGAAAGTAAGGTAGGGTTTCTCTTCACTAGCACGGTGAGAGGTGAGCTATTCAGGAAACAATGCAATAATATGCGTGAACAATGTGTGGTGTATGAAATCACTAGCCTAGTTGAGGTGAATTGAAACACAGTCATAGACTGCATGTGGGCTAATTTGCTGTCAGGTTGTCCAGGTCTAGACAGATATGATAAAAATGTAAAAATACGTTCTTTTGTTTTTTTTAAAGTTATTTATTAGACAATTTGCGGAAATACGTCTAATTCCCTTTTAAAGCTCAACACATTTGGAAGGCTCACTATACAATCTGGGAGCTTGTTCCAGAAGTTGACCACACGGTTGCTGAAAAGTGCTCACGTGCCAGCAACCTGGCCCTACTCTTAAGAATTTTTCATGGAATTACCCCTCGTAGCTTCTTTAGGGACAAGTTTAGGGATTTCAGTAATATTATCACCCGCAAGACCCTTTAGAATCTTGAAGGCTTCTATTAGGTCACCTCGCAGCCGCCGTTTCTTTAGTGAGAACAAACCGAGGTCCTTGTGTCTTGCCTCATAGATTTTACCTGCCTACCCTCAACCATCCTAGTTGCAAGGCGCTGGACCTTTTCGAGACATGCTATATCTTTTTTTAAGTACGGTGCCCAGGATTGAACGCAGTATTCCAAGTGAGGCCGCATGAATACTTTGTATAATGAAATGAATATTGAAGGTTTTCGGCAAGATAACGCTGAGCGAAGTCTGAACAATTCTCTGCGAGCCTTGTTTGCAGCTTCGGCACATTGAGTAGCCCATTTAAAATCGCCTGTTATAGTAATGCCAGGATCCTTCACTTTCCGAGCAGCCGCTATTCTGATAGTTCCTTCACCAAGTTCTAGTTGGGTTGTCGCTAAATCAGTCGTCAGAAGACAGCTATTCCCCAAGTTTAGTGGCAAGTCCCAGGTCTTTGTCCACTCGATTACTTTTTCTAAACCAGAGATAAGCGTATCTCTACTGTCGGTTTCTAGGATCTTAACATCATCGCTTCCGATGTTGATTCTACTTAAGCAACTTTCAGATGATCGATACTGAAGGTTTCTCTTGATCCATTACGGTCAATTACGAAATACTTGGGATCCCTGTTGAACACCTTGTACGGACAAGTGTATGATGGTTAAAGTGGTCGACGTAGATTATCAAAATTCACAAACACAAATTCGCAGGTAGACAAGTCGGCTGTGATGTAGAACGGTTGAGCTTGTTGGCGAGTTGGGATAGCTGCGTAGGCGACTGACATATTGTTGGGCTGTAAGTTCTATTGTGAAATCATAGCACATTGTGAAATAAAGCGTCTATAATAGTTGACCAAACCCAAGAAACTTTTGATTTGACGGATGGAGTTAAGACATGGATAATGTTGGATAGCTGATAGCTTTTGATGTAACTTTTTTATACCGGAAATATCAAATCGGTGTCCAAGAATTTCGAGAGGACTCACACCAAACAGACATTTATCGGGGTTAACCACAATGCCGTAGTGGAAGGTGTTCAAGATGTTCAGTGGGATTTGTAGTTGCGATTAGTACATCGAAAAATGTACACGTAAACGAAAAAAAGACCCAGAAAAACATGGTCCATAAATCTCTGGATGGTCTGTACAGCATTGCGTACACCGAATGACATCTTGTGAAATTCGAACAGACCAAATGTAGTGGTAATGGCAGTTTTGGGAATATCTTCGTCAGCTAAGGTGATGTGATGATAAGCGCGCACTAAATCCAAATTCGAGAACACGGAGTTTACGTGAAGGGGTATTGCAAAGTCATGTAATTGTGAAATAGGATATCCATCTGGGATCGTCACACGATTTAAAGCACGACAATCGCCACAAGGACGCAGGGCGTCTGGCTTGTTTTTGGACCATGTGAAGAGGTGTGGCCCAAGGTGAATTTGATGGACGGATTATTCCGAGTTCCATCATATGCTCGAATTCTCGTTTGGCAGGTTCAAGTCTGTTAGGCGCCAGTCTGTGTGGTCTAAAGAAGACCGGGGGTCCACTGGTTCAAATATGGTGTTCGATGTCATGCTTTAAATTGGTGTCGTCTTTACAGGGTTGTGAAATGTTATAAAAGGTTCTCAGCTGTGAAGGTATCTATAGCTGTTGTGAGTGATAATAGAAGCCATTTCTCTGGTTCACTTGTTACTCACTAGCTACATTCACTTAATTGCCGAAATTTGTTTACTGCAACCAGACATACACAATCGAATGGATTATTCGAAAACTTTGTAGGTACGCTCAACCGTGATATTACCTCTTGTTCCCAAAATACATTTAATGAACTTGATCGTTTTTAATCGAAAATTTGTTGTTTAACAGTCGAAAGAGTCAACGTTCCACCACTGAAAATGCACCAAATATTTCATCCAAATCTCAATCCTTGAGATCTACTCTGTTTGAACTTCAATCGGCTAAAGTATCATTATATCGTGATGATGCTCACTGTTAAAGTACTAGCACTTTATTAGACAAAACTATAGTGAAAATAATTTACCTGAGAGGTAGAATTATGCTCAATGTCAAGCCGATAAAAACATGTGTCACAATTCAGGTCAGTTGTGTTCTAATACTGGTTGCGTGAGGAAACATAACACAACTCTTTGAATTTTACGAGAATACTGGATTAAATGAACCTGTCAGATGATTGGAAAGACTGAGGAACAAACCTATTCGTGATGACAAGATACAATTATGGATTTCGGCGTTGGTGTGATGATTCTAGAAGAAGAAGAAGAAGAAGAGAACTTTATTCGTTAAAATGAATTTTCAGTTAATCAAAATAGTTTAAACACAGAATTTCAATACGAATAAGGGGGACGTCAAACTTTGATGGGAAAATTTGAGATCGCCAGTCACATTCAAAATCAAAACAGTTTCGGTTCCGCCTGCAGGCATGTATGAGTTTTCTTTCGCATTATTCTGACCGGCGCAGCAAATTCCCCATCCTTCAAAAAATAAAATATTGCGCAGCGTTTAAAGCGTGCGGGGCATCAAACGTCCTTTGTTTACATGTTCACGACATGTTAAAACGTTTCAAAAACAAAAGCTTCCGTGTTGACTGAGAAAATAAAAACGCATGAAAACATTAATTTTGAGCACGGCCGATTCAAAGGCCCCGCTCAGTTGGACATGACAATCAATAATATTATTATCGTATACTTTTTATCTGTTCACTTCATTCGGTCGATGTCGACCATGCATGTACATCGCAATCGCATGAATTCTCATGTTCCACAGCTTTTCGAATGACTAAACTGTCCGATTCAGGACGACCAATCACTTCCGCAGCGTTTGCAAAGATAGGCAGAACTTGGTTTTTGGGGGTCAGTTGCACGCCAGTGGCGTGATTTGTTTTCGGTAGCGAAGTCCTGTATCTGCTCCTCCCCAGATTGCAGACGAGGCTTCACACAATGCTTCTAATGGGAGCGGACAAGAGCGAGTTTTTTCTACCTCGCGGGGTCAATGACAAGTGCTTTCATATCTCTTGTGCAAACTTTTTTGTACCGCAAGTTCGGTCTGCCCATTGGTCTACTTTCTGATTGCAACTCACGATAGAGTAGATCTTTCTAAATACGACCATTTTCCATTTTGTAGTAGTGGCTAAGCCACCACAGGCGGCGTTGCGTAGTAGGTTGGACATGGTCTGTAGAACAGCCTTTGAAAGCACTTTAGCATTAGGTACTCTGTCCATCCACGATATGTTCAAGATATGACGGATGGTTCACAAATAAAAAAGCATTCATCTCCCGTCCGTGTCTTGACTGCGTGATCCAATATTTCACTGCCGTAAGGTAAAGCATTTAGTACGCACTCGCTTTATACCATCATCTTTGTCTTTACAGTCAGCTTGCGGTTACCTCGAACACTAGAGTTCAATCGGCAAAAAATGACAGCTGTTTAGCCAATCCGTATGTTCACGTGGTTTATTTTAATGTCTATTCGTTCGATGGTTTTAACATTCATTCCAGTTCCAGACAATTTCTTACAACATAGAACATCAACCACGGATGTCGCGCAATTGGAATTTACTACATTGCGTTTGTTCTTCTGCATAGCTAATCAGCGTGAGTTAGAATATAATTTAGCTCAGTTGAGCATTTCCAGATTTTTATCACGACAATTTCGTCGCATCTGCATGGAAACAAGGCAGTTCTACCTGTTGTTGCACACACATATATCGTTCAACCGTTCTCCCGTGAGATTGGACGTTATGTAAGCTGATGTTTTATAGTTCAGAACACAGAGCTCAGAAAGTTTTCATGGTAGAAAAAGCAGTAAGATTGATAATAATCATAGGATGACCGATATGTGGAGCAAAGTTATAAAATCTCAAACATCATTAGAGACACTCGCCAACCGCCTCGTTCGTCATATCCTCATATAGTTTAAAAGCAAAAACCGAAACATACATTACTTCACGTCATACGGAGAATAATTGTAAACCAGTTGCAAATGCGCACTGGGAAATATCCGAATCACTGCAGCTGAGAAGGTTGATCACATGAAGATCGTTGTTACATGAGATCTCGAGAGAACTACTCGATTAACGGAAGGGGCAAATAGTGTTCAAGTTTAAGCTGCACAGAGCTCAATGTGGCTAAAAGATAGTCACTCTCCCGGATTTTCTTCCACGTTATGTGTTGAAGAACCCGTCACTTCGATATTGAGTACATAGGTTGTATGGTTCATACGTGGTAAATTGTTAGGATGCCCGACTATATAGCAGTCAACAAACAGAGGTGGTGGTCTGAAGAAGCTTCTTTTAGAAGTAAAACATTACCAAAACTGCTCTAGCCGATTGCACAGAAATTTCGTTCCAATATGAATACACGATTGTATTCAAACATGTTCCAATCAAATGTTCAGACTCCTTTGGGCATTATTCTGCTGAAAACCAATGTTCATTATTATATAACAAAACGTTTTTTTTTAATTCTGGTCGCCGTGTATAAAAAAAAATATTTGATTATTAAAGTTTTAGCGCCTTGTGAATAAAGTTTCCTTAAAGACATACGGAAGGAGGCATGGCTATCTATGATGACCACAACCTCATATACTGAGAACAAATGGATTTTTACTTAATGCTTTAAGATACGCTATAGTGTTTGCAGACAAAGACATATTCGCTGTAATTCATCGTTCACCAACATTCCTGAATCTTTATTATTTGACTCAGCTCGACAAGCGACTCTTGTTTCCCTGTTTTCAATTCAATTTCTCTGTGTTGCGAAAGATATTGGAAAAGCACACAAATATATGAAGCGCTACTAAGGATTAACTGAGATATTGAATCATATAAAATTGTAAATTCCATTTAAAGTTAATTATACTACAGATTTTCATTGATATACTCTCACTGCGATGGTGAATACAAGGAAACATCTCATGAGCAAACGTCACGCAAATCTTCGTCAAAAAATATATTAGAAGCAATTGGAATCAACCATCATTATCGCAAATCCGAACGCCTGCTCAAAATGCAAGTGGAACGTATCCCAGAAGATCTGTGCTATCCAGTTTGATAGCTGCTCGCAATGGATTTACTGTTGCTGTATGCGAATTTCAAATGAACTCTACGTGCAGCAACAAGTGTCAAGAACTCAGGTTTTACTGCTCAATATGCAATGCTATCGAATTGTAGAACACGCTACCTCCGTGTAATGGTAATATCTCGTCACAAGAATTGATCGCATCTGCGTTTCTTTGATTAGATCATCATCTAGAAGATTTCACATTGGAAGAAATGCAAAATGCCAGGCGTACTAAACAGGATTCCGTATCTTAATTGAAAGTAGCTAGGACGAATGTGAATACCACGTCTGATGCAGATACTCGTAATTTCGGAAACGTTATTTAACCGAAACGCAAGCTACGTTCTGCAATTCCTGCCTCAAATAGGGCATAATAGATCTCAAGTGGATTCAATAAAAAATGATTCACGTATATAATGCGTGGAGGCAATACACATACTGAACAAACTGCGGAGTCAGAAGAAGATCGCATGGAACAAGATCGAAAATTTCTGCATTCGACTTTTATGAAGCTATGTAATCAAGTTGACGATGTAGTCACAGTTGTTTTAGCTTCACTATCAGGACGATTCCCTTCATATTTAATGACCGCCCAGGGCCCTTGAAAGTTGTGCTGGAGTTCGAAGATGAAGCCGCAAATCCCTAATAAATCCGATAGATTAAAATGAGAGTTATACAAAATATTGCGGGATCTGTCTTCATTCGGTCGAGTAAAAATAAACGTCACATTTGCCTTAGTGGAGCATTGAAAGCAAGCAAGTGAAAAGGATGTACGTATTGTGGATTTTCTGGTAGTCCATTGGAGAGTATTGGATGTAAAGCTTTGAAAATACAACCCGACAAATTCGTTATTTGAAGTCAAGTATAATACTTTCTGACGTGGAAAGCTTCAGAAGCTAATGGAATCAACTAAGTGTTGGAGTGGCATCTAGCCATTCAAAATAATTTTTGATACGTCATTGCAAGAGGACATTTTGGATTCAAAGTTAGCAATATCACGATACCACTTGCTCTGAACTTACAGAATAACATTGAGGGCAGGTGGTGGCGTTGCTCTTTATTTTAAAAACCATCATGATGTTGTAGATATGGAGAGATTTTACAACGCTACCAGCATTAGCCAGAGATTTTGATACAAAATGAAAACCACTAGTGAGTTTGCTATGATTCGTGTTATTTAAACACACACACCACATGTACAGCTTTCCGGAATGCTCGTGCAAATTAAACAATATTGTGTTCCAAATAATGTTTTACACTTGACGACTTTAATGCGCCTGTTGTAAACTGGATGAATCTGGAATCTTATAGCATTTCTTTTTAAAAGTATCTTTTAGATTTGTCACTCAAAATGGGTTCCGTGCCACTTGAGAGATCTCCATTACGAACTATTTTAATCCAATCTTCAACGCTGTGTTTGATTTTCATGACAAGATACGCCGATATTTCAGATCCGGTAGTTCATGTTCTCATTAGCTCCAGCAACCATGCTTAAATTTGGTTTACATTGACGCGTGATCTGCCTCTGCTACTGTTCAGAACACAAAAAGGATACTATCGGCACTACAACAAAACTAATCGACTGAACCAGGCCAGTTAATTAGATTGGTGCTTGGCAAAGGACTCATATTTAGATAGTATGTATTTGCGCCTCCCTGATAACATTATGAGTCGCGCATTAACATTCTTGCGTCATTCTAGACGCACTCGCCCTCATGATTCGACAGAGAAATGAGGAGACTTGTGTACCACAGACAAATATTACGTCACACAGCAAGATGTCCATTATGATAAATAAAAGAATAGACATTTATGTACATAAAATGAAGAAAGACTTTGAGAACACTATGAAACTCTGTTAGTGATGAAATTCACCATTGCCCCGGAAATGAATTTTGCGTACATTGGTCTATGAACAAAAGTGTTTTCCATGATAATTAATCTGGTCGGAGAAAGCAGATCTTATGGCTAGATTTAGACGAGGCAAAAGCCATCATCTTTTAGTAAACAAAAAAAGAAAAGCGTTTCTCGAGAATGTTCAGTAGAGAGCAATGGAAATAGCCAAATATATACATTTGTTTACTTACGAGGATCGTCTTGACAAGTTTTTTCTGTACCCAATGGACCCTAGACGTATATGCCTTGACCATGTTGTTACCCGTAGAATCCTTCTGGGATGTAATTGGCTGACCATAAAACATTTCCATAGTTTGGCACAAGATAGAAAAACTTGTGGGCATATCCTACAGTTAAGAAAGCTGAGGTTACTGCGGCTTTCGGCGCAATCTGCCTTTTCCACTCTGAAGATCAACGCATGAAATGCCGCATGATGTTGCGTCGATGCAATTCGAGGTGAAGTTCAAGATATATTTAGACTCCGGTGAGTTGGGTTGAAAATTATATGCCTTCCGGCTGTCTTTGATTATTCGAAAACCACAGAATAGTATGATATCGCTCAGATTGTAAGATTTCGTATACACGCAAACTGATACATTGGTTGAGCGTTGCAATATGAGCTCTCTAACAATTGCAGCAAAGGCAAACGTAGACCAAGTTAACCATTTACCCAGTCCACCCTAACAAGCTACATCTTACTGGTTAGTTCAGTAGGCAAAAGGAGCAACAGCCACTTGTTTCTGTATCACCCGCACTCGATCAAATTATCGAGAAATTGAATAGCTAATTGAACCATAGATACACTTCAGGATAAGGCAATATTATTCCTTTCGAATAGGAAAAACGTAGCTGTATGAACATGTGCTATTCGTAAGCTTGACGTTGCGCAAAGCGTTATTTGTTCACAAACGAGCATACCGTACGGCACGTCGCAACGGGTCATGCTGCCAAGTTTAAACGACGTTGATTGGCTTAGCCCCGATAAAGATGGAAGCTAAGCGGGTGTTTCCATTAAATGCTAATCTACAACGAATGTGGTCTTATTTGTCAAGCAATAACCCTCTACCTTAAAGTAAGAACTGATGAACTCCAGCCCTGAGTAGCATGTCCAAAAAATTCTGCAACTCCGTCGGGTGCTTTGACTGACGGCCAAGCAGTAATAGTTTCAGAAGCAATAAAAACCAACTCAAAATTATTGTACGCTTAAGTATACATCATCAAGATCAAGTTGTCTAAACGCTATCTCCGTGTGTTTGAGTTACACTTAAGTGTAATAGCGCTTCCTCAGACCTGGCTATGAGCGTTTGATGATGTCCTTAGACATTAGTGAACAGTATCACGTCATTAGATGCGATAGACCGAGCAATAGGAAAGACATTGGCTTTGCACTCCTCCTGGCCACCGGTTTGCTCACTACAGTAAGAGGTTTAGCTAGTGAGAACGTCCAAGTTGTTAAGAGAAACATGACTTGATAAAAATAATCCCACACAATTTCTTGTGTCTAGATTAGCCCATTGCATCCCAACAGCAGATCGTATAGCTGATTAAAAAGCTCGACGGTTTGTTTCACTAAACTCTCAGCGTAATTATATTGGTTATTTTCGAACTATTAGATATAAACTAACTCGTCCCTAGAGGTACGGTATTTAAGACCGCCAAAACGTTTCTTGAATGGCTCCATAATCATGTGTTGCACCAAAACGTGAGTGATACCTCAAGGTTTCGCAATGAATGCAAAACATCCAAGATTCAAGATTCAAGATTCTTGGTAAAAAGGCAAATACATTTACAATACCATAAAATATTCGTAAAATTTCTAATCAAATCGATATTTCGATTTTTGTGACTATGTGCTTCAAACGAGAAGGAAAATTATATCCAATTGTGACCCGGAGAGAGTAAACTTCGACCGGAAATATATGTTTGCGTAATATGTTTTTCCGAGTATGTGGGTGTAGGAAGGAATTACTGAGGGATTTCAGTAAATGGCGGCCATCAAAGTATTATTGAAAGCAAAATATCCTCTGAAAATCATTTTCTTTGTTAAAGGAACAATTTTTGGAGGTGAACTGTTCCACAAAATACATACACGGACTGCGTGAAAGTTGCGTCGACAGTTTAATCGGGAATGTGAGATTTTATGTGTCAGATTTTGGCTGCGGGTAGAGAGCTTGGAAGCAATTTTAAAGAGGTGTCCGAGTTGGTGTGACCGCGTATGAATTATTCTGTGTCAAGGTTACGTCAGCTCTGATGCGTCTGGGCTCGCGAGTATACAATATATGTCTCGTCTGTCGCTGCTCAAGAGGTAGTTTATGCGATCTAGTAAACATTTTGGTTGCCTTATAATCAATACATTCGAGTAGCGAGATGTCTTTTTACATCTGCTGTCTAAGCTTGTTTTGTGTAGTCCACAAATGGATGTATTTGTATTTAGTAACGATAAAAATGAGTGCGGTGGGAACCCTTAAATTATTGGAGTATGGTTAGTACGCTGCATGCACGCTTATAGACGGCCTCGCACTGCAGGTTTTTTTCAAAATTTCCGAAAACCCAGTTACCGAGAACTTTCTGAAATATTCAGCTCTCAAGCGTATGACTTCCAAGTATGTAAGCCAAAATAAAAGTTTCTCTACTTGAAACATTTTGCGTTTGCGGTAGATGAACGGCACATATTTTCAAGTCTGCATAAAAAAACTATGCAATCTTTAGCACAGTTAATCTTCGTCCAAATTTTTACATCTTCGGCCACAATTTTACGGCGTACCGGTTTCGGTAGATAATCTATAAATATTTAGAATAATATTCGACCGAGTATTGAACCTTGTGAAACATCGGTCGTGGCTTCAATAGTTCGGAAAATTACGCCATCTATTTCGAGATTGACTTTGCGTTGAGACAGGTAACTTGCCAACTATGTTAGTAGATTTGCAGTGACCACAACATCTAGCAGCTTCTAAAGTTATAAGAAGTGATCATTTTATATATATCTAAGCACCAGACATGTACGAAACGCCATTCATCTAGTGCTTGCGTACAATTTATAAATTAGTGAGGAAGTTTGTCAAGTGTGTTCTTCTAAATCCATGTTGTGTCTGAAAAAGAATTCTATGGCTCTTGATGTGCCGATGATGTTAAGATCCTAAGATCCGGCTGTTGATATACCCTTATCTCTGATTTAAAAAAAAGTAATCGAGTGGAAAAAGACACGAGACTTGCCACTAAACTTAGGGAAGAGCTGCAGTATGACGACTGACTTGGCGACAACACAAATATAAGTCGTCGAAGGAACGATAAGAACAGCTGATAGGCAGAAAGTGAAGAATTTCGGTATTACTATAACATGAGACTTCAAGCGAACTATTCAATGTACCGAATCAGCAAACAAGGCTCGCATATAATTTTACATTCTGCGCTCAGCGTTGTGATGCCAAAAACCTTTTATCTTTATTCCACTATACAAAGTAATCATGCCGCCTCAGTTGGAATGCTGTGTTCACTCCTGAGCACCGTACCTCGCGACTAGGATGGCTGATATTCAGACAGGTAAAAACTTCGAGGCAAGACTTAAAGACCACGATCTATTCCGACTACGAAGACGGGGCCTGCGAGGGAACCTAATAGAAGCCCTGAAGATTCTCGAAGGTGTAACTGGTGATAATATTACGAAACTACGAAAACTTGACAATAAAACTGCTAAAAGGCTTAACTCAATATAAGTTCTCAAGTTTAGACCCAGGTTGTCGGTACGTGAGCATTTTTTAGCAACGATGTGGTCAACCACAGGAATATGTTCCCACGTGGTTTAATAAACTTCCCCTTAAACTTTAAGAGGAAACCAGACGCTAAATGGGCCAGCTTAGTTCCAAACATTGTCTAGCAAAAAACTACACAAACTACAAAAACACAAAACATGTATTCAGCAATAGAGAAGAATATACGAAACTCAGGATGAGGATGTTGTTGAGATGGTGTTCGCCGAGCTTGTGTAGTTGTTGGTGGACGTTTTGTCATCAAGCTAAATGACATCATTGGCAGAACATCTTTCGAAGTGTATTTATATTTTTAAAATTTCTCTCTCACATCTGTCTATTCCTGGTTAATCTGACAGCGAATAAGCACACTTGCAGTCTGTGACTGTGCAGCGCTTTGCCTGGATAAAACTAGTGATTTCATACATCATACATTGATCATGTTTATTAGCATTGTTTCCTGAATCGATGAACTCGCAACGGGCTGTGACAAAAGAACCACTACCTTACATTCCAGATATCTGAAAACAAATACACGTAAACCGTACGAACTATATACTCAATATCGAAGTGCCGGATGCATGACCCCATATCGTTAAAGAAAATCTGTGCGCGTGATTGATTTTAGGCACCTGTGCAACTTTACCTGAACTAGGACCTTGCAGCATGTTCACTGTTTGAAATATTTATTTGTTTCGCTCTTCTTCGTCTTCTTGATAGATGACAGGGGGTCAAGCCCTTGTAAACCGCATTTCTTTATATCAGCAACATGGTCCAGGAGAACCTCAGTTGAAGAAATCCTGTCCAGTGTTGTTCAGCTTCGCCGTGATTACAGGCAACACCTTATCCAAAAGTTGCTTGAATTGGTTTTCAGAGCTCGCTGAGATAACCTCTTCCGGAAGCGCATTCCACAAGTTAACAATTCTTGTTGAGAGCGTGAATCCCTGTGGTAGGCGTAGTGTCCTTCGCTTTTGAAGCTTTAGAGCATGGCCACGGGTTCTTGAGTCCGTCACGAGAGGGAAAAACTCGCGCAGCTCGTCACCATAAGCTCCCAGTAATATGCGACGAGTTAGCAGCAGGTCGTAGCGCACACGCCGAATACTGAGCGACATGAGGTTGAGGCGTTGAACTCTCTTCACATAAGGAATTGATTTCAATCCTTGTACTCGTTTCGTCGCCCGCCTTTGCAATTTTTCCAACTGGTCACGTTCTCCCTTAGTTTGAGGATAGGTGGCTGGCAAACCATATTCCAAAACTGGTCTCACGTATGTGGAATGAAGAATGCGAAACATTTGTGGAGTAATCACCGAAAAAGACCGACTAATAGCCCACCATGCGCGGTTTGCAGCAGCAGCTTTTCTGTTCGTATCCTCCTTCGATTTAAGCGTCCGAGTTACAATTGTACCCAGGTCACGTTCAGTATCAACCCACTTCAGTTGATGATCCCCGAGGAAGTACGCACCTTCAGGCGTGCTTGGCCCCAAAAGCATTACAGCGCATTTCTGTCGGTTTACAGGAAGCTGCCATTTTACCGTCCAATCAAGCAATTTGTTCAATTCGTTCTGAAAAATGGTATTATCAGCAAAAGAGCTTACTGTACCCCAAACTTTCAGATCATCCGCGAAAAGTAGACAATTCGTATTTAATGAGTCGGAGAGGTCATTAACATATACTTTGAAAAGTAACGGGCCGAGAACAGATCCTTGCGGAACCCCGGAAGTTAGACGTGCAACCTGCGATTTAACTCCGTTAACCTCGACCTGTGTATAACGGTCAACAAGGAAGTCTTCAATCCAAGTTAGAACAGGTCCCTTTACACCACGAGCACGGAGCTTGAGCAATAGACGTTGAAATGGAACACGGTCAAAAGCCTTACTGAAGTCAATGAAGGCAGTGACTACCGGGTGACCCAGATCAAGTTCAGCACATCAGTGCTCGCGAGCAGTGATTAGATTGGATGAGCATGATCGTCTCGGCGTAAAACAATGTTGAGCAGATGTTAACTGACTGGTTTTAAGGAGAAAATTTTCAATCTGTTTCTTCAGCAGTCGTTCCAGAGTCTTCGTAACTACCGAAGTGAGGGTAACCGGTTGGTAGTTAGCCAGATCACTGGTTTCACCGCCCTTATACATTGGTTTGACAATGCCGTACTTCCAATCTTTAGGTAACCTACCATACCTCAGGGATAAATTGAAGATTAGCGCCAGTGGTTTATGTATGATACTCGACAATACCTTTAAAAGCATTGGGTGTATATCATCCGGGCCATGTGCTGAGTGTACATCGAGTCGTTCTAGTAAATACTGCACCATCTCTGGCGAGATCGAGATATCCGGCATTTCGGCGTTGCTCTCATGAAGCAGAGGAATGGGAAACGTCTCCTCTGTGTAAACCGAATTGTACTGAGCGGCGAGAAGAACTGCTTTACGTTCATCTTCATGTTCAGTCGAACCTCCCATAGATCGCAAGCAAGGTACTCGTTGAGAAGCTTTCGTTCTACGTCTTATGTACGCAAACAAGCGTTTCGGCATCGAGTTGGCTTCGTCCACCAAGCGAGTTTCATAGTTCTGCCTTTTTTCTCTTTTGAGGTAGGTGCACTTGTTGCGGATAACTTTGTAGGTTACATAGTCATCGGTGCATCCACTAGAACAAAACTTCCGCCATAACCACTTTCTTACCTTCATGTATTTACGGATAACGTTATCAAACCACGGCGGTCCCTTAGCGGGGGATCTTCCATTCATCCATGGGGCATGATTTTCAAGCGATCTTATTTTACCCAAAAAGTCCAACCAACAGATATCAACATTCGTAGATAGAGGGAGTGACCAGTCCATCGAGTTTGCAGACGTGATTAGACTCGTTGTGTCTAATTTCCAGTAGTTTCTCCGGGCATGCGTACGTATTCTCGGTTGAAGACCCCGATTCCAAACGAACCATAAAGAACAGTGATCGCTGCAACCAATGGGGGTCTCAATAGACAGATTCGTAACATCAGATAATCTAGGTGTGACCACGAAATCCAATATCGAAGGAACTTGTCCGACCCATATCCTCGTAGGATCGTTTACATTCTGCACCAAATTCAGCTCCAAAATCGTATCTAGGAATTCTCGTTGGAACGGTTCACCCCTCGAAACTAAATCCGCCCAGTTTATATCAGGAGCATTCAGGTCTCCAAGAACGATACAGTCACCAGTGATACCATACCGTTTGATTTGATCACATAACACAGGAACGTAAGCGCCAGGTGAGCGGTAAATGACCCCAAGTGATGCAGCTCCAGAGCTAGACTTCACCTTACACCAGAGGCTTTCGGCATTTCCAGCATCATTTTGAAACCTTTCCAATACTTCCACAATCAGGTGCTCTTTAAAGTATACGGCAACGCCACCGGCAGATCTCGAAGCTACTCTGTCACTTCTGAAAAGCGTATAGTGTGGTAGCGCGCACTCCATATCAGATATATCCATTGTTAACCACGATTCCGTAACAACAATGATATCTGGCTGTCGCCGACAGGCAATTTCACTAACCTCGTCAAGTTTATTGCGTAGACTTCTCGCATTGAAAAGCAATACTCGAAATCTCTTCACAGAATGATTAACTGGGGTTGAATTGACAGCGGCTTCCAACGAATGTGCGGCCTCCTCCTCCCTACCCGAAAATCCACAATATGGAGATCAACCTCGCCAGCTTCCCTGCGTGCTCGCAATTCTTGGGTAGCTGTTTTCATTTTGATTCTATCTTCAGTAGATAGGTCGCGTAGTATCTTGAATGGCTCACCCTTAAGACGATGAGCGCGTCTTAGTACCATCTGGACTTGCTCATCTGAAGCTAAAACAATTTGCAGCGTCCGCGGTTTATCATCCTCCTTCTTCCGGCCAAGTCGGAATGCAGAAATGATGGTAACTCCTTCCTCTCCTTGATCAAAAAGCTTTGAAAAGGTTGATTGTAGGAATGTTCGCTCTTGCTGTAAGCGTATTTCAGCTGTGTCCCCGGTTTGCTCAGGAACATTTACCATAATAAGGCATCTCTTCCCAGAATCCAAAAGTGGCTTCTTTGAGACCGGAGATCTAAAAGCATTATCAGAAGTAGGTACTTCTTCCACTACATTTAGCTGAGCCTCTATTTTGCTCAATTGCCGTGACAATATTTCATAGCCCGGATCACTGTGTAGACCCTTCGACGTCACATCTGCATAAGTCTTATTCCTTCCTGCTGTTGAGCAAACGGTGTTGAATGCGAGCAAACGTCCAGTTCCTGCACGTTCAATGGATCCTCGATACTAATACCATTTTGTAAACGGCTTATAGTCGAGGAAGCGAATGGCATGCAAGTTTTCTCCACAGGTAGGTGGTGTCTATCCTCAGCTGAGTTTGGGTCAATGTTTATGTCACCTCCAACAAGCACTTTAGCGGCTTTAGTAGATGCAGCTACGACTTTATTCTGACTACTTCCGTGCTTAACACTTGATGGTGGAAGGCATTTCTTACATACAGTCCGAATAATATCGCATGATATAATCTGAAGCCACTGATACGTCTCTGGCTCCATTCCTCCGCACCGAATATGCATCCATTTGAGACATATTTCACATTGTACTGCTTTTGCATTATCAGCAACCTGTTTAGCGCATACAAGACAAGAGTCCCCCGAGCGAGCAGCGGGGCACCGATTTCCTTGCATCTTCGTGACAGTATGTGCTGTATTATCTACTTTTGCAGATTTTCTAGTCATAACCATGTTGAAATCCGGTGAAAATCAAATAAATACAAACCAAAGGATTCGTAAGAAGCAAAATACCACGTTGACCTTGAATTCAAATGCATATTGGAATTTTTTGCCCATTTTAAACACGTCTGAACCTTTATGATATTTCTCTTCATCTGCTATCTTCTCAACATCATACTTGTGGAGACAAACCTTTTTCACAGCAATTTGACTGGTGATTCGTCAATAGATATTTCCGTTGATTCT